>PVJA010008932.1:0-18780 GCA_004027025.1 Myocastor coypus | reverse complement strand
CAATAGTAATGTTGAAGTCACTTCCTTCTTGGTGTCAGGCTTATGCTTTAAAATGAGATGTGACTTCACCTGAGTTTGGAATTTTTCTTGTTTCTATTCACATTTTCGGTTCACTACCCAGGTTTTTGTTTCAAAAAAACCTTTTTTGTCTTTTTGAGACAGGGTCTCACTATGCAGTTCAGGCTACCTTTGAGCTTACTTTGCAATGCAGGCTACTCTCAAACTTGTAATGATCCTCCTGCCTCAGCTTCTCAAGTACTGGGATTATAGGTATGCACTACCACATTTGGCTCCTTTAAAACCTTACTCAGATAAAAGAAAAAAGGATCACTGTCACAGGCTTTTAGTCTAGAATAGTTAGTTAGATACCTAGATGATTAATCAAAGGAGAAAACCCTCCAAAATTAAAAAAAAAAAAAAAGAACAAAATGAAAAATAAAACCAAGCCAAAAAAGCCATAGAGAAGACAAAAATGATGTCACAAGTGCTAATCATTTCTGGAGGGCAGCGCTGAGGATTCTATCCAGATCTTGACACGTGCCAAGAAAATGCTTTACCACTGAGGTACAACCACAGCCCTTTTAATTTCAGAGTCACGGTCTCACCGAATTTCCCAGTCTGACTTCAGTTTTTCAAAGGTCCTACCTCAGATTCCTGAGTATCTTGGATTATAGCCATGTCTCATCACCAAGGGCTATGAAGTCCAATCTTGAATGAAACCAGTTTTCCATACCATCTCAGTTGCTAGTTATTTACTGAGTAGTTTCCCATGATCCTTAATGGAAAGACAGAAGAGAGTTCTACAGACATTGTCTCCAGTAGGAGGCTGATAACCAGGTAATTACTTTGGTGCTTATCAGGCTTGTCTAACACAAAGACCTGCAATTAGGAGATTCAGTGCTCTATGATTGTGAGACAGGGAGCAGTTAGTCTAATGATATATTATTAGTCATTTAGCCTAATCCACTTTAACAAAAGCAGAACCAACACAGTTGGTAGTATTATTTTAAACTTCTGAAATTCTTTTCTACCCATCTATACTTAATGAATTCTATTTTCCTACATGATCATTTACCTTTCAACTCACATCAGAACAAATGGAATAAGAAAGGTGGTCGTAGCTAGCAGTATTCACTGATAACCCTAAAGGGTGAGATCAAACACTTACAAGGTACTCAAACCCAAAACCATTTGGAGGTAACAGTCTCAAAGCCATTTAGTGTAAGGGCAAATAACTCTGTATAGTTCTAGTATCCTTTGGCGGAATCATATTATGTAAGGGCAAGCCAGTAATACTTATAATGATACGCTTGATTCTGAAAGAAAAGTTACACTACTTACAGCAATCATATTTAAGGAAACAAAGAAGAGTGTTATATTTTTAAATCAGTACCTAACTGAGCCATACAGTCAAAATCTCACGAGTACAAAAGGATTCAGTGAGAAGTTGGTTTTCTCTCAGCTCCTCATCTTCCAGCTGTGTCTCACACATGGAACCACTGGAAGTAATCTCCAAACATGGGCCACAGCAATAGAGTACCAAGCAAACAGACTATACTCAATATTATTTCTATACACTAACAGTGAACCCCCTGAGAAACACATTAGAAAAATAATATCAGTTGCAACAGTATTAAGAGAAAGTAAACGCTTAGAAATTAACCTCACCAAGGAAATGAAAGAATTCTTCTATGAAAATTACATTACTCTAATAGAGGAAATTGATAAGAACATCAGGAAATGTAGAAATATTCCATGATCTTGGATAGGTAGAATCAATATAGTAAATAATATCTATACTTACAAAACTGACTTATAGCCTTAATACAGTTCTAATCAAAATACCAACATCATTCCTCACAGATCTAGAGAAAACAATCATAAAACCAGAAGAGAGCAGAATAACGAAAGGAATCTTTATTAACAAAAACAAAGTAGGTGGCATCACAATTCTAGATTTGAAGCTAAATTGCAAAGCTGCAGTAATAAAAACAGCATGGTACTGGTACAACAATAGACGTGGGTTAATGTAACAGAACAGAGGGAGAAGAAACAACCCTAGGTACAGTTCATTATTAATTTTTTACAATAGTGTCAAAATATGCCCTGGAAAAAAGATACCATTATTAATGAATGGTATTCAGAAAATTGATATCCATAGTCAGAAGAGTGAGTCTGGATCCATATATTTCACCATGTTCTAAACTGTCATCAAAACAAATAAAAAATCTAAGTGTTAGAAACAAAATCTGATGGAGGACAAAAATAGATAAAAATCTTGAAACTACGGGCATGTGCAAGGACTTTCTGAACAAAATCCAGTGGTATAAGAATAATGCTGGTAAATGTTAAATTAAAACTTCTGCACAACAAAGGAAACAATCAACAGAGTGAAGTAACAACCTATAAGGTGGGAAAATTATTTTGCCAGCTATTCCTTGCACAGTAGTGTAGCATTTAGAATATATAAAGAACTAAAAAAAATTAGAACCCCTAAATAAAAGGCCCAATCAAGAATAGGGCAACTGAAATGAACAGCCACTTCTCAGAAGAAGCACAGATGATTGATAAATACATGAAAAAAGGTTCTACATTTGTAGTTACTACAGAAAGGCAAATTAAAACTACACTGAGATTCCATCCATCTTACTCCATCAAAAAAGGCAGTCATGAGGAAATCAAATGGGAAAAGGAACCCATCTACATTGTTTATGGGGATATAAACCAGCATAACTACTATGGAAATCTGTATGGAGATTCCTCAAAAATCTAAAATCAGAAATTCCGTTTGATTCAGCTGTTCCCCTTCTAGGTGTCTGTCGTGTATTTCTAACTGGTGGTTCAACTTGTTACACTCAGCTGTAACTAGCGTGGTGCTGGGTATGGCAGGCCAACCTAGGATTGTTGCTGGCAGCCTAAGAGCAGAACAGGAGAAGTCACTGAGTAGCTGTTAGGGGTGCTGTTTTGAGAAGATGTTGGAACTGCTGGAAATACTTGCTTTCCTGGGTTGCTCTGCTGTAGAACGTTGTCATGCTGACTTTCCTGATAAACTTGACTGTGCTTGTCATTGGAGGAGCTCAGGTCCTTTGTTATCACTGGGAATCGCTACAGTTCATTTTGGGGGAGCTCTGGTGCTCATGTTGAGCATTGCTTCCTGGCTCCAGAAGGGAAGATGATGCATTGCTCAGATTCCTGCAGGAGCCTGTCACGTTGGATTTCCTGATGGGAACTCGGCTTTCCTCATCACTAGAGGAGCTCAGGACCTCTTTGTTACTAAGGATGGCTGTGGTTCCTTAGGAGAGTGCTGGTTCTTACTTCTAGCTTTGCTTCATGGCTCCAGTTAAGATCCCTCACCCTGCTAGCACAGATCCTCCATCTCACTCACTGCATGGACTTTGTAGCTTCCACCACTGACCTTTAGGCCTTTCCAGCACAGATGTGTGAAGTAGGTCTACATGATGAGACTTTGTCCTGGGCATTATTATGGGCTCTAGGTCTTCAAATGGACTCATGCAGGACCCTAACTGTGGGATCCAGACCCTCCACTGGATATTTTGGGGTTTAGCATGCGGGCAGATTTCCTGCATTCTTTGTAAATAATTCTTTGGGTGATTCATTATAAATTAATCTTACAAAATGTTTCCTGAGGGCAGTCAAATAGCTCTCAGTGGATTAAAGCACCTGCAAGCAGTCTCAGCAGCCAGGGGTTCAATCCCTGGGCCTGCTGTATCGGCCTTGCCCCCAGCGTGTGCTGAGATGGCAATTGAGACTGGGTGTGGTGGCACACACCTATAATCCCAGCTCTTGGGAGGCTGTAAGCAGGCAGATCACTGTGAGTTCAATCTAATAGTGAGACCCTGAATGCCCTGTACAGCCTTCCCTAAAATACAACACAAACCAAACAAAAAAAGTGTCCTGTATTATACTGGTCCATTGCATAAAAGCCCAAACTACGACAGTATCTTCCCAAAGAGCTAAGGGCATCATATTACAATGATTTATGCTCACTTACATTCACAGCAGCGTCATGTATAATAACTAAATATTACATGTAGCCTATATGTCTATCACAGATGAATGGATAAAGAAAATGTAATTTTTATGCACAAGGGATATACCCTGCCATAAATAAAGATAAACTTGAGACAACTGTAGATAAACTGAGGCACCTTGAGACCATGCTAGTAAATGTAACAAATCAGACACATAAGCTTAAATAGTGCATTGTTTCTCTTACAGGAGAAATGTCAGAAGTATATAAATAAAAAACAAAAAAAAAATCTAGGCTGCAGAAAGTGGGGAGATCTTAGCACAGGAGAAGAAGACATGGTGGGGGGGATAGGAGAGAGCAAGGAAAGGCATCTAAGTCTGTTGGATGTGTGTGTACGTGTGTGTTTGTGTGTGTGTGTGTGTGTGTGTGTATTTTGGCTGCTTTTAATTTTTCTTTCTAGCTTTTGGTCTACAGAAGATTGATTATGTAGTGTTTATGTGTGGATTTACTTATTTTGTCTGCACAATATTTAAGTGAGCTTTTCTATACCTGCTGGTGATGCTATTTGGAGATTTTCAGTTATTATTTCTTCAAGCATATCTTTTGCCTTTTTATTGCTCCATTTCAGAAATTTGCCATCTTTTTTTCTAAGACTGCAAGTACATTTTAAAATATCATTTATTATGATCGTATTGGCATCAGAAAATTTTATTTTTGTCTTTCTTCCTTAACTCTGATGGTTGACCTATATTTGATTTGAGTAAGCCCTTTTTCTGCTTCTCCCAGTCCACCACTAAGCCTAGCAAATGAGTTACTCGTCCAGACATATTTTTAAGTCCGACATTTTCATTTATTTTTATTTTGGTTTCTATTTACATGATGCATTTTACTATTCATTCATTCTGTACTCATCTTTCTCAACATCCTACATATATTTATAAAATTATTTTAACGTCCGTGCCTGATAATTTCAAGATCCACGTCATTTGTGACTCTGTTTTATTGAAATTTATTTGGATATATATTGCACCTTCTTGCTTCTTTGCCTGACTGTACGTTTTATTATATACTGGAAAATGTATGCATTAGAAGATTAGATAGATAGATAGATAGATAGATAGATAGATAGATAGATAGATATTTAAATATACTATAATACATACTAGAAGGTATCTATATCTATCTACCTACCTATCATCTATATATCTATATTCATATATATAGATAGATACAGATATATTTTTACTGTTGATTTCTGCTGGTGTATTTATAGAAAGGAGCAATTAATGATTAAATATTTTTCCTTTAATTTTTATAACTTTTTTGATCATATTTACATGCTAATATCTGGCAATCTGAACAACTAATTTGAAGGCAATAATATGCAATATAATAAACAAGGTTACATTCCTATTACTTTTGTTTAGTGAAATTCTATATCATTTCCAATGCTTTTTTTAAAAGTCATTTTCATTCTTTAAAAAAAAAATAAAAAGACAACAAAAAACCCCAAACATAAATCATTAGCCAAGCTAACCACAAAAAGGGGGGTGAAGAGAGAATAGGTGCAAATTGTGCAATTAGAAACAAAAAAAATTGAAATCACAACAGATACAGCTGAAATATAAAAAAGATTATCAACCACTTTTGGAAATGTGTACATCAATAAATTGGAGAATTCAGAGTAAAAACCCCAAAGACATATTAAAATATATAAATATATGTATATTGGAGAGGGAGGTATATAATATTTACATCCCCCAAAGTCATGCCCTTTCCTCTTTTAGATAAGTAGTAAATAGGGCTTAACTCTTCTGTCTAATCGACTATTGTACTCAGTTCTTTCTAGTTTAATATTAGGTCTTTGGGGTCTGAGTACTGCTAAACCATGAAATATTTCTGGTGTTCTCACTCCTGTCCCATCTCCATCATTGCACACTAAAGAAAAATTCTGGTGAAGAAAAATGTAGTGTATGTCCGGACCTACCCCTGCTACCCCTACATTCAGGTTCCTCCCCACTCCAGCCTGCCACCCCTGCTCACAGGCACTGTCAGCCGCTCAGACTCTGTCCTGTCTCAGTCACAGTTCAGCCATGGTAGCTCACTGTTTGGCCACCTGTGCTCCACGTTCATGTAACAGAACCTCGTTGCATTATGAAATTTAGCTCAGTGCGGCTGTCTCAGTTACTTTTCTCTCATTGCTGGGACAAAATGCCCAGTACCCAAAATGAAGGAAGAAAGGTTTATTTAGCTCACAGTTTCTGGAGATTTCAGTCTATACTCAGCTGGCTCCAAGGCAGAGTGCACATAGAAGAGGGTGACTGTTCATGGCAGCAGAAAACAGCAAAGAGCAAAGTGAGGGGCAACATTTGCGGCTTCTAGCAAGCCTCTCTCGTCCTTCTATTGTATGCAGATTACCCACTCCAGGGCAGGAGTAGCGCTCACATCCATAATCCCCCACACTGGGTCATAAATTCATCACAAGCTCCAGAAGCTACCCCCCAGTGAAGGCATGAGGCTCTGGGGGACAACGACACAACCCATAACAGGGGCTGCTTTATATCTACAATTATCAATACATTTAAATAAAAGCATGATGGTTTACTTATCTGTATTTTTTTCTAGTTATCATGGGAGTGATATAATGATCTTCATCCTAATAATAAATTGGAGACGTGGTTTTTACATTTTTAAAATTTCCTTATATATACTGTATTCTTTATACTGTATTCACTATGCTTCTAATCTCTTCCTTCACTTATTTTCCTTAGGTTTTTCTGGCTTCTGTTTCTTTTAATCGTATCTTTTCGTGTCTTTTGGAGGAATTGTAAGATCTTTCTTCTCAGAAAAATAATCTTCCTCTGACCCGTGCAGATTAAGTTCAATTCTCCCTTATAATGCAGAAACTTTTCTAAAAAGGTAACACATTTTGTTTCCTCACTCTCTGCTTTGTCGTTGGCAACTTAACCTCTTTGAATTTTATTCCTGGAGTGAGGTTGATTCATTTTCCATTGCTTAAATATTATTCATCTAAATGAGGTCTGCTGGAGTAAAAATGTTTCCAAGTCCACTTCTTTTAATTCAGGCCTAACCAGAGTATCAGACACAGTTTGCATTGGAAACCCTTTACAAAGTCCATGGTTCAGTTCACAAGTATCTTTAGTTACTAAATTTGCCATGTGACAAGCTAGCCAACGTGCTACTGCTGCATTGCAAACCTGGCAGGAGTGGGTTGAAGTATTTTGTGGGTCCTAGAAAAGCCAAATATGCTTTCATGGTGCTGTAATATGTGCATGGTGATTGGTATGGTTTGTCTCTAGATTTCCCCACCAGCCCCAGGGTCATCCTAAGTGGGGCCTTTTCCGAGGTGGCTGGATCTAGAGTGTGTGACATGAGAGTTGATTCATGGTACAATGGCAAGCTCAAGGAGGCTAAGACTAAAAGAGTAAGTGCTATTCACCCTAAATAGTCAAGAAAAGATAAAAGGGACAGAAAGAGGCTTTAAGGTACCTTGCATGCTTTTGCTGTCCTTGCCTACAATAAATTGTTTCTCCTCTGCCATGCTCTTCTTCCATGTGCCACTCAGCTTTGGAGGCAACTGAGTATGGACTGAAATCTGTATGAATTGCAAGACAAATAAACCATCCCTCCCTTTACTTGGGTGTGTGTCAGGTGTTTTGTCGCAGCAAATAACTAAGACAGTGATGGGATTTGTGACCAGATACATCTTTTGCTAGCCTTCTATGGAAATATAAACATGAAGAAACTCCTAGTGCAAAAGCAATGAATAATCATGGTTAAAATGACAATAAATGAATCATAAATAAGAAAATAATGGTACAGCGTCTAGGAAATTTTCTTTTAGCTCAATTAATGATAGGGAAGAGAAAGAAGAACAAGAGTTGAGGATAACATGCTGTTCACATTTCTAGCATAGTAGCCATAGGCAACACCATGTGGGCCATGTATGGGGGGCTACATCAACTTGTTTGTGTGAGTGCACTATACGTTGTTCACACAGACACAGTTGGCCATTGATGAATTTCTCAGAATATATTCCTGCCAGTTGGCACATGATCAAATGCCTAATTCACTTTCCATGTTACTAGACTGAAACCACCCTTATTCACACTATTGACCATTTACCCATAAGGTTCATAGGGCACTCTAAAGTCCTTGTCTTATTGTTCTATTATCTTATTATTCTATTAGCTACCCAGTCCCATCATTCCACCCTACCAGTTTATTTATGGTGCCAATCAGCCCTCTTGGTACAGTGAAAGCTATTTTCTAACTGGCTTCTTTGCCTGAGAGTATTTCCTTTTGTAAGCTACCTACTCCACAACTATTGGAACACATTTTTAAATGCTTCATGTCCTTAAAGATGAATCAAATAAAGTGTATGGTTTTCATACAATTTACAGGGCCCTTCAATATCTAGCTTCTACACTCCTCCTATTTTCTATCAATCACTTCCCTGTCCTATGTTTCCAGTTAGTCCTGAACTATAACCATCCTGGGTAATGTGCAACTTTAACTATGCCATGTGAATTCATTTATGAGTGCTGTGCATAAAAAAATGGTAAGTTCTACGTATTTTTCTTTAGGTTGGAGAATTTTCCAAAATTCTTACATTGATTTTATTAGTTGTGTATGGTCTTCCACTCCCTTCCCCTGTGTCTGCCTACAACTTGACACATACATATTTGTGCATATTTATGAGGCACAATGTGATGTTTTGATTTGGGCATCTATTGAGTAATGATCAGTTGAGGAGAATTAGCATATTTATCACATTATATATTTATTGTTCTTTATGGTGAATATATTCAAATTCCTCTCATTTAACTTGAGCTATATAATATGCTATTGTTAATATACCATGCCGTGCTATAGAACACATAGAATTTATCCCACCTATGAAGCAATAATATTGTGTATGTTGCCAACCCTCCACACTTCTTATTCTCCACAGTCTCTGGTAACCATCACACCACTATTACTTTGCACAAGATCCGACTTTAGAGTTCACTTGTGAGTAAGATCAGGCAGTGTTTGTCTTTCTGTGTGGGACTTATTTACCATAATGTCTCCTAGGTCCATTCATATTGTCACAAATGGCAAGGCTCCATGCTTTTTTGTAATCAATGAGCAGTATTCCACTGTGTATATATCCTAGTTTTTCCGTATTCTCTAAGCCACTGATGGACATTTAGGTAGACTCCATATGCTGCCTGCTGTGACTAGCATTGAAATAAATATGGGAGTATCTCCTTGACATGTTGATATTATTTCCTCTGGCTATACACCAAGTAGTGTGATTATTGGATCATATAGTAGTTCTAATTTTAGTGTTTTAGGAACTTCTACATTGTCTGCATAGTGGCTGGACTAATTTCTATTACTATCAGTAGTATGTAAGAGTTTGTCTTTCAAAGCTTACAACAGTGATATACACATGCCCATGATCTTAGTGGCACAGTTCACAGCAGCCAAGCTGTAAAAACACTTAGAAGGAACAACCTAGATACCCCGGCAGAAACGCCAATAAGAATGAGGAAGAGTGTGGTTAGGTGGTAGCCTGCCGGTCTAGTTGACTAGATGGCTCCTTGAACACTAATAAGGGCATTTATTTATACTTTTACAAGATCACAAGACACCAGGTTGCCTAGCAACTAACAGACCATAATGTCCAGGTAGGACATTTCTCTGAAGACTGAAGTATCTTGACTGCAAAGGTAATGAGGCCTCATCCTGCCCACCTGCACACACAGGACCAATTTCAGCTTCAGAGGATCCCAACATGTCTCCCTCTTTTGTTTTGCTGTGTGAGTGATGAGTGTTCCATTGTGGTCAGAGAAGCTATGTTTGGAGAACCCTGTAGAAGATCTTTTCATTACTGATGCCGTCCAAAGAATTTAGCACTTGCATTCAGCAGTAGTCTGAATGTAGTCAGTAACAATAGCGAGTTGCTAGTGCAGCTGAGAATTGTCAGAAGTTGTTAGTGAGCCTTTTATAGTTTAGCATATTATTATATTATATGCCTTTTATATCTTGTGGATACTCTTTTCTGTTTGATGGTTAAGACCAAGTTAAGGTGAGACCTGTACAAGAGGAAAAATTAACTTTTTTGCTGACAAGGTCAGTTGAATCTCAGGATTTACCTTGGAACCATGTATAGTACTTCCTAGATAGTCTGTCACTATCAGCCCTCTGAATGAGTCACAGTCATTGCTTGATCAATTTGCTTTCTTTCACAAGCCTGAGAGATTTTTTTATTCTCTCAAGGCAACTCTCCTTAGGCACAGTCTACATTGTTAATCACTTTCCATTGTGGTGCCATAATTTCCTTGATCAGAAAATTAGGAACTCAACTGAGTTACAGGATGTCACAGTAGAAGTTCTCTTATGCCCCTGAATTCTCATTGACCTTGAAGGGCTAAAGCCATAATATGGGCTATCCTCTTAGCCTATCTTTCTCTACTGTTTAATCTCCAAGTGTTAGTTGTTAAACCTTCAGAAGAAAAGTTTAATGACTTTATCCTATAATGGAGGTGGAAAGCTTAACATAACTATCTGTCTGAATATCAAACGCCTTTGATATAAAATTGAACTGTTACTTTATAATAACCATAGATATGCTCATATTTAAATTCCTATAGAATGTTAGAAGACAACTGCACACTTTTACACAGAAATTTAGAAATTAAAGCCATATACAATGTTGTATCAAGACAATATGACATTTTGTGACATATTTAAATTTTCAGTTTTACATAACAACACTTTTAACTAATCATCTCTATCTAATGCATAAGAAATTTTCACCTAGTCAGCCTTAATGGGATATACAAGTTTTTTGTTAAAGGAAGACATTTGAATCTGAAAAACTTATCACTATAAGCAATCTTTGTTTTACATTTTAGAAGACCTGCACACTTAGAGTCATGAATACACTTAGCAAAGCATGAGATTAACAATTATGAATTTCCATACACACGTGAAAACCTTTAGCTCTTAACTTAGTTTCATACTCAAAATGTCTTTCAAGAGAAAACCTTATTATAATTTTTATCTGAAAAACTACCTTTTAAATCATCTGGTAACTTAGGAAAAAGCATGCCTTTAAGTCTATATCCCAAATTGTATTATGAACAAATGATCAAAAAAGAAAGAAGAATGGTTGTTCACATGACATACAAACACATAAACAATTACATAGAACATACAAACAACCATCTTTACATAATCAGACTGCACTCAAATATATTTCTGGTAAAATTAAATTATAGTAACCCGATAACAATTTTTAGATTTTATTTGTCAATTAGTAGAGATATCTTATTAGAAAAGTTTTAGAAGGGATAAAATATTTTAGCTATAATTAATATACCATATTTTGTATTTTTTGTCTTAATACTAGTAAAATTTAGTTCAGTTATTTTTATATATTTTATCACCTTCTTAGTCCTTAGATTTCCATTTTGTCAGATCCTTCAGTAGGCCCGAGGTTGGGTCTAACCTCATCACAGTTAACTTCTCCAGCTCTGGCTTCATGATACAGCCTGATAGCATGTTCTGGAACTAAAATAGGTCATTCGGCATTTTCTGGCAAAACACAAGCATACTTTCTGCCACAGGTTACTCGTGGACTGGGTCCCTTCCTTTGTACAGTATGGAGATCTCTCCAAAGGACCCTTTCTAGCCTTTTTTTCCCTCTTATTTGATGGAATTGTCTTTCCGCTGCTGTACTTTAATCTTTTATAGAATTTAAAAGGTTCACTGACAAGTGAAGTTACAGGGATTGATTCTCCGTTTTGTCTTGTAATAGAATTTTGATTATATGGTGAGAAACCTGTATTTTATATTTTGGAAGAAGAAGAAATCGTATAGCCTCACTTAACCTAATATAACTTATCTTTATTTTTTGAAATAAATTCTTTTTTTTATTTTAATTTTTTTTTCTTGTTTCAGAACTTTTGTTTGTTTATTTATTTTTATGGCCGGCTCAGCGGCGCAGCATGTGGTGCCTGGGATCGAACCGCGGTCCCTGCAGCCGCCTGCAGGTGCTTTAGACCACTGAGCCATCCTGCCGTCCCCTATAACTTATCTTTTTAAAAAAAGCAAATTAATTTAACTTATCTGAAGGATGATGGCAGTCAATAAAACCAGAGAAATTAGCCCAATATCTAGATGGAACCAATTAACATTACCAAATACAGTCTAAAAATCAAGAAAGGTTGATTTGAACAATTTGGGGTACAATATATCTTTGTTAGATAAGTTGACACAAATATGAATAAGTTATCATAGTTTGTACCCCTTTGGAAGCCACCACTTGGCCTTCTATTATTTAAATATGATGTCAAAATCAATCAACTGCTTAAGCCACACTGCTTTTAGATTGTATTCCAAATCTCTATACTTGTTTATAAAATATCGAAGCTTTTTCAGTGGTTTTTTTGTTTTGTTTTGTTTTTTTGTGGGACCGGGGCTTGAACTCACAACTTTGCACTTACCAGGCAGGCACTTGTACTGCAGAGCTATCTTCCTAGCCCCTTGAAGCTTGGATACCAATTTTAATTTATAACTGTAAAACAAGCAATTAAACATATTTAGGAATTAAAAGCATTTTTTTAAGTAAGTAAACTTTTATTGAAGCTTAAATTGTGGTACAGAAATACATTTCAGATGATTTATTCTAACACCAATGAAGGGAGCAATTATGGCACCAAAATTTTCCCTCCTCTGCCACACTAGGATAGATTACTATTTAATCTACAGCTTTCATTTTTCTAGGCTTTGTTCCACACAAATCTGTGTAATTTTAGCATTAGAACTCTAAGTATTTTGGGAAGAAAAAAAAAAAAGAATCAGATAATCTTGAAATATTCCCATTATTGCAAATCTTAGGAATTATGATTTTTTTTTTAAAAAAAAGGAAATTTTAAACAAAAAGAATTTATTTATTTGAAACAGGGCCTCAGTGCACGGTCTTTCTGTCATAAAGGCAACAAGTTGGGCACAGGAATACGTTAAATTATAATAAAATAATTGCCAAATACAAGTTGATCCCAGCTTGAGTCAAGGTGTTCTGTCATTGTTTAACAAAAGTTAAATAGTTAGAAAGCAACAGTAGGGTTTGTTCTCAATGCTGCTCGAGTGCCAGTAAGTAACACCAGTGCTTTAGAAACCGAAGAGGATGAAAGCATTTTCAGAAGTCAGGCATTGGTGCTGTGTGCCTGATGCTTCCTGAGGCTAGAGCTGGTGTCCACAGATAGGCCTAATAACTAGCCCCATTTCTTCTTCTGTATCAAACAGATTTATGCACCTCATCTCACTGTCACAGTACTCTTTGAGGAACATGATACATGCTCCCCAGCAGAATGTCACATTTTACCAGCCTGCAAATATAGAGTGGAGTCCAAAAGAGACAACAGCATTCTCTCATACGGCCACTTCTCAAATTCGTCTTTAAAATAGATAGATTCTCCTCCTTAGCAGAAAGGTCAGGAGAATTACCCTAATGGAAATCACCCCTTAGAGTGAAAATCAAGGAGTAGAAAATTGATATTTCCCCCTAACAAGGAGATAAAAAATGAATACATTGCCATCAAATGATAACATCAAAAATCCTTTAGAGACTAATTATCTCCCAATTGAAACAGGCAAAGCAGAACCTGTAAATGTCTCGGAGGCACAGCATCCCAGAAGACTGCTACCCTATTGATGATATTTACCAATCTGAAGTGAGAAAGACAGCCACAATCCAGGGAAGGATAAGCAACATCTGTGTCTGCCGTTGTGTTTCCAGCCCTTGATTTTCTGGGGTGATGAGAAAGATACAGCATGTAGGAAGATTTCTGTCTCATCCCTGACTCAGGTTCCATGTCAAAGGAGCTCTCTGCTTATAATCTGACTGTCCTGTAAACTTCCCAGCAGAGGACAGATTGCTTTGAGTAGGTGACATGTGTACACACCTTTGCTCTCAGAAAATATGGTATCTGGTTGTTGTGAGTAGTTGTGAAAAGCCCAGCCACCTCCTGAGGACTGCAAAGTTTGAATTATGGACATTGCAAATCTGGGGACCAGATTAAAGTCATGATTAAGACAGTAAGATTTCAGCTTTCCTTCCTTGAACTTAGGCATCCATGTGAGCCTCAATCCAGGAGACTCAATGATTAATGGGTTTGTGTCAAGCCTTTGTAGCACACATCTCTAGCACATGTACCAACTTGTCATTAATTTGTTTTTTAAATTTTATTTTAATGAGGAAAGAAACAAAAACAAATATCCAGAAGAAAGACAAAAATAAAACACCATAAGACAACAAAAGTGGTACAGAATTTCAAAACAAGAACAGGAAATTAACATTATCATATTACATATTGCTGTTATCAAATTTGTTGTTCCAACTATCAGATACAGGCATATAAGACTTACCAAACAGCTATAGCATTATTTTTTCCTTTCCATAAACCTTTTTTTTTGTCTTTTGTATTTTAAAATTTATTTTAAATAAGTTAAAAATAATACATAAGACATTAGAAACAATGCACCTTTTAAAATAAACAAACAAACAAAAAGGAAAATAAGGGCTGGCCAAATAGCTCAGTGGATTAAAGCATCTGCAAGCAGGCACAAGGGCCAGTGGTTCAATCTTTGGGCCTGCCATAACCACCCCACCCCAGGGTGCAATGAGATAGATCAATTGAGACTGGATGTGGTGGTGCACACCTGTAATCCCAGCTCTTGGGAGGCTGTAAACAGGTGGATCAATATGAGTCCAATCTAGTAGTGAGACCCTAAACACCCTGTAGACCCTTGCCTAAAACAAAAAGAAAGAAAGAAAGAAAGAAAGAAAGAAAGAAAGAAAGAAAGAAAGAAGAAAGAAAGAAAAAACAAGACAGGTTTTCATTGGTGATTGCTATACTGCACATTGCAATGTAGTTGCTCAGATTAAGATATTAGTATAAAAAACTGGGCAATTTAAAATATTATATGCTACCTCCAAAAAACTGGTACAAGTTAGTACAATCAATTTAGACTGTGTATATTCTCACATGATTTTTCTCTTGATTTTTTTCTGTCTTTCCTCTTATTCCTCATTTTACCTTTTCATTCTTTATGTTCAGTTTCTTTCCCTTTTGCTATAACTATTACACCTTTCAGATTTTATTTATTCTTTCATGCTCTTACACTAGGGAGACAATACAATGTTTGGACCTGATTTTTATCACTTATGAGTATATCCTCTAGCTAGCTGCATCCATTTACCTATAAAAACTGCAAGTTTATCTTTCTTTATACCTGAGTAATACTCCATTGTATAAAAATACCATTTTTTTTTTTTTTTTTTGTCCATTCCTCAAGTGATGTGCATCGGGGTTCTTTTCAAAACTTAGCTATGGCAAATTGTGCTGCTATAAACATGGGTGTACATATGTCACTATAGTATGATGTTTTCAGTTCTTCTGGAAAAATACCTAGAAGACAAATAGCTGAGTTGAGCGGAACTTGTAATCCTAGGTTTTTGAGGAGCCTACACACTGATTTCCATAGAGGTTGTACCAGTCTGCACTCCCACCAACGAAGGAGAAAGGTTCCTTGTTTCTCTCCAGCATTTGCTATTATTTGATTTATTTATGATAGCCATTCTTTCTGGAGTGACTCAGCATTGTTTCAATTTGCATTTCTCTAATGACTAGTGCGGTGGAACATTTTTCCATGTATTTATTTGCCATTTGTATTTCTATCTCTGAGAAGTGTGTATTAATTTCAGATGCTCATTTTTTAATTGGGTCTTTGAATTTTGGAGACTTAGTTTATTTTTTATTTTCAGTTCTTTATATATTCTAGATAGAATTCCTTTTTCTGAGTGACTATTGGTTAAGGTTTTTTCCCAACTTGTGGGTGATCTTTTCACTCTGTGGGTGATTTCTCTTGTCATAAAGATACTTTCTAATAAGCCTAGATCCTAGTTGTTGATTCTATGAAGTATTTCCCATGCACTTTGGTTTTTCCTCATGAACTCGCAGCCTACACCTATGTCTTCAAGATTTCCACCTATTTCCTATTCTAGTAGATTTAGTGTTTCTGCTTTAATATTTAGATCTTTAATCCATGCAGAATTTAGTTTAGTGCATGGTGACAGACATGCATCTAGTTTTAGTTTTCAGCATGTGGAAAGCCAGTTTTTTCAGTACCATTTCTTAAAGAAGTTATGTTTGTTCAAGTGAACATGTTTTACCCATTTGTCAAAGATAAGATGGCTCAATGTGCTTTTACTTGTGGAGACAACTTTTAATCTATTCCATTGCTCCTCATGTCCATTGTTTTCCCAGTAACATACTAATTTTATCACTGAGCTTTGTAGTATAATTTCTATCAGGACTTGCAATGCTTCCTGCCTTTCCTTTGTTGATCATTGATTTATTTTCTGAGCTCAAATGAATTTTAGAAATGTTTTTTCTAGATCTGTGAAGTATGTTGATGGTATTTTAATAGGAGTTGCATTAAATATGTATGGGAGTACGAGCATTTTTACAATGTTATTTCTTCCTATCCAAAAGCAACAAATATCTTTCCATTGTTTTGAAGTCCTCTTCGATCTCTTTTTCAAGCATATTGTAATTTTTTTTTTCTTTTTGAGACAGGGTCTCGCTATGCAGCTCAGGCTGGTCCTGAGCTCACTTTTGTAGCCCAGGCTGGTCTCGAACTCTCACCGATCCTCCTGCCTCACGTATTGTAATTTTCACTGTATAGATCTTTTATTTTATTTCATATATTAATTCCCATGTATTTCATTTTTTAGGTGTTACTATGAAGAGTGTTGTTTCTCTAATTACTACCTCAGTGTGTTTGGTATTTCTGTAGAAAAATGTTATTGATTTTTGTATGTTGACTTTGTGTCCTGCTACATTGCTGAATTTGTTTATTAATTCTAGGAGTTCCTTGTTGAAGCTTTTTGAGTCTTCCACATAGAGTATCATGCCATCTGTCAATAATGATAGTTTAATTTCTTTCTTTCCAATTTCCTTTTATTTCTTTTTCTTGTCTAATATCTCTGGCTAATTTTTCCAGAACTATATTGAATAGGAATTGTTTTAGTGGTCATCCTTGTTTTATACCCGATTTTATAGTAAAAAAGCTTTCAATTCTTCTTCATTTAGAATGATGTTGGATGTTGGTTTATCATAGATGACTTTTACCAGATTCAGGTATAGGCCATCATTTCCAATTTTCTGTAGGACTTTGATCATGAATAATTGTTGGACTTTGTCAGAAGTGTTTTCTGCATATATTGAGATGATCATGTGTTTTTGTTTGTTTTTGTTACTGTGGATATGGTATATTATGTTTATAGATTTGCATATGTTGAACCATCTTTGCATTCCTGGGATGAATGCCCCCTGGTCATGGTATGTGATCTTCCTGATTATTTGCTGCATCCTATTTGCTAGCATTTTATTGAGGAATTCTGCATCTAAGTTCATGAGAGAGACTGGCCTATAGTTCCCTTTCTTGGTTGGGTCTTTCTCTGGTTTTGGTATCAGTGTAATTCTTGTCTTCAGAAATGAATTAGGAAGCATTGGTTTTCTTTTCTTTCTTCATCTTCTTTTCCTTCTCTTCTCTTCTCTTCTCTCCTCTTCTCTTCTCTTCTCTTCTCTTCTCTTCTCTTCTCTTCTCGGGCTGGCTCAGCCCACCCTGAGGGTCCGTGGCATGTGGTGCCAGGGATCAAACCACAGTCCCTGCATGCTTGCCTAAGCTTGCCTAAGCATGTGCTTTAGACCACTGAGCTATCTTGCACGCCTTCTTACCTTACAATTTCACTGAAGAAATTGTTGAGTATTTGGATTACATCTTCTCTGAATTTCTTGGAGAACTCAACTGTGAATCCATGAAGACCTGGGCTTTTCTGTATTGGTAAATTTTTATATTGCATTTCAATTTCATTGACTCATATTGGATTATTCAGAGTATTTATACCTTCTTGATTCAGTTTTGGCAATTTGTATCTATATAGGAATCTTTCTGTTTCTTCTGTGTTTTCATGCTGTGAAAGTGAAGATTTTGAAAATAGAAACTGGTGATCTTCTGGATCTGTAGCAATTTCACCTTTTTCAATCCTTATTGCTTAAGGTGTTTTTCTTTCTTTCTTTCTTTCTTTCTTTCTTTGATGAAGTTGGCTAGAGGTTTGTCAATTGTATTTAATATTTTAAAGAACCATCTTTGTATTGTTTCCTTTATCTTAATTGCAATAATTTCTGCTCTGACCTTTATAATTTCTTCCTGTGGCTTTGTGCTTGGTTTGCTCCTTTTTTTCTATAAGCTTGAGGTACGCCATTAGGGTCTTTATTTGTTTTCCTCATATGTGAGTTCACCACTATAAATTCCCCCCTGAGAACTGCTTTCATTGGATCCCACAAGTGTTCGTAAGTTGTGTTTGAATTTTCATTGCATTGTGAATATTGTTAAATTTCTTGTTTAACTTCATTTATAACCACTGGTTGCTGAGGAGGGTATTATTTAATTTCTATGTGTTTTTATGTTTTTTTGCAGTTTATTTTGTCATTAATTTATAGTTCTATTTCACTGTGATCAGACAATATAAAAGGGATAATTTCTCTTTTCTTGTATTTATTTAAGCATGATCTATGGACTGGTATGTGGATTATTTTAGAGAATGTCCCATGTACTGCTGAAAATAATTCGTATTCAGATGCTATGGGTAGAACACTGTGAATGTCCACTAAGTCCATTTATTTAAAGGTTTGGTTCACTTCTGC
>PVJA010008931.1:0-56257 GCA_004027025.1 Myocastor coypus | reverse complement strand
ACATCTCTGGTCTCCAGGAATCTCCCATGACCTGTCACAAAGTGGTCACGCTTCTACTTCCTCATGAAATTTGCACTGCCCATTGAGGAGACCAGTGCTCTCCTCCCTGGCCTTTAATGTTTCTCACCTTTTACAGGGCATTATGCATGCAATCTGGATAGCTGCCACTAGGTGGGCTCTAGGGTCTGGGCTAGAGTCACTGCTAACAAAAAAACATTTCCATGGGTGTGGATAATTATGGACATTTATTGTCAAGTCTATGCATGACAAAAACAAAGCAAAAACTGAATCTCTTTCTGTCTCTCTGTTTCTCTCTCTCTGTCTCCTCTCTCCCTCTCATAGTATAGTATAATTTATTAAATAACAAAGCATGACAACTAATCTAATGACTACATACTTAAAACGATAGCTAATTTAGAGCAAAATGTAGAAATAGCCAAACACTTAGGTAAATCAGGCACCCTCATTAGCCCTTAACTGCTAATAATTAAGCTTAATTTTATTTGGACTCTTTTTCTTCTCAGACCAATTTAATTTTGGCTTCTCTGAGCCCCGGAGACCTCTGGTCAGCCTGACAAGGTGCTAACCCCCTTGCCTTTCCTTTCTGCAGCTTTAACTGCCCTGTGAAAGAACCTTATCTGTGATTGCTTTCTGCAAATCCCTCGAAAGGCCTGTGGTCTCCTTTGTCTGCATGTATAGCCTCTACATCTTCTCCTTTTCATGGTAGAAAACAGTAGAGAGCAGGATCATGCTACTGGCATTATATATATATATATATATATATATATATATATATATATATATATATATATATATATTTTTTTTTTTTTTCAATTAAGAAAAGCACTTTCTCCTCCCACCCACCTTCCTCATCTCCTGGCCAAACCTACCACCTTGGAAGCCATGTCTTGTCTAAATTCCGTTTGCCTCTAATTCCTGAGGTCTTCCGCTGACCTCACGTCTTTGTAGTGTGTGGGCTCTATAACCTTCTCTCTGTGGCAGGCTGTGCTTTCTTATCAGGGTTTAGAGCTGGGACAATTCCAAATGATCTCAGATGGAGCTTTTTAAAACATGATGAAAACTGGGCAGTGACATTTAAAGATGAAAACGCCTTGTTTCCTCAGAGGGACCTGTGACCGTAGGGAATCCCTGATCTGATGGAGGAGGCAGGATAGTCCCCGTGATTGGGGGGGTGGGGGCCATTGGACTGTAGGCCACAGCCCCCACTCCCTTGAGTCCCAGAAAAGCCCACAGGCACTGCTTTTCTTGCTGTTTGCCTCAAGAGTCCTGGCAGCCTTTGTGGAGACTCAGGTCAGGAGAAGGAGGCTGGAGCAAAGGATTGGAGGAGGAGGAGCCGAGAGGCCCAGGCTGGTTTGATTTAATTCAACTTAGCTCAATAAGCACCTGTGAAGTACTAGGCTTAGTACAAAGCACTGTTAATTCAGAGCATGGTCAGCTCTGTAAGCCTTGTGCAAACTGTACAGGTCACAGTGCAAAATGAAGATGTGGGGTTTATTGTGCCAGAAGTATTAAAAACACCAAGATGGTGACAACAGAGCATTAAACTGAATGCACATGGGACAAGAGATAGGCAGGTCTGAAGGTAGGCTGGTATTCTAAGGAGTATAGTTTGGAAACACTAGGAGTAGAATCAGAGCCAAGGACCTTGAATACAGGTGGGTTGGCTGAGGGAGGAGCAGGAGGAGGAAGCGGGGAGCAGAGGTAGAGGTGAGAGAGAAGGCAGGGGAGCCAACACACGAGCCAGTGTCATGGTGGCACCAGTGTCACGGTGGCTTCTCCAGGCAGTGTGCTCCCACCAACTCCTGAGGTTGTCTGGAGGTCTCTGGCAGGCCACTGAAAGCAGGCTTTCTCCCCCAGTGGGCTGGAGGTTGGTGAGGATGCCCTGGGGGTGTTGTGTCCTTGCAATGATTCTAAGCTGAACTTTTTCCCTACCAGCAAGCAAGCAAACAAACAATCCACATTCCTGGAACTCTTGGGACTCATGGAATGGCCTTTTGAGGTATGATCTTTTCAGCATCAGGGACTAAAGCTTAAGGGCAACTGCTCTCCCAGGTGGGGCTGCAATCAGGGTGAGTTGAGAGGTATCTGCTACGCAGTTGTCGAGCAGAGAAAGGCAGAGGTTGCTCTACAGGTTGGAAACTCCTTTCTGGCAGTGAGGGAGGACAGCCAGAGATCAACTATGGGGAGGAGGTTGTCGTGACAACCTCAGGTGGAGGGAACAGATGCTGGTCCCTAAACACCACTCTCTTGTCCTAATACTTAGCTTCAGATTCTTGCTCTCCTGGGGCCTACTTATTTCCCTGCTGCCACAGCGATCCAGGGCTAGGGCTGGGCTGATTAGATCTCTCGGGCCAGTGCGGTGCTGGATTGTCAGAAGTCTCTGCCTAAGCAGTCTGGTTCCTTCCCATTTTTCACTGGGTTTAATGCTTGCACGAAGCCCTGCCCTTGGCCAACTGGTGCCCAGAGTTCAGGAGAACAGGTCCCGGATGGCCAATGTGGATTTCCATTTTAGAATTTCCGTCCATTTACCAGGGAATCACCCTTAAAGAACAGCATTTATGGAGCTGACAAAGGCCAAATTAGATTTCTGATTCTGTTGTGTGTGTCAGTGACGGCAGAGAGGAATGAGATCGCGGGAAGGAAGCTGCTCACGCTGCAATTGCATGAGGAAGTGCTTGCTTTCTTGTAAGCTCAACCTCTCCTCCGGGTCTCATTTCTTTGTAGTAGCTTCTGCCACTTCTCTGTGACCCTTTCTGGGGCAGCATTTCTTCCTGGGCCTCCCCTGTCCTGTCTCTTTCTCTCATAGACATCTTTTTGTCCTCTTGTTTCTGTTTCTCCTTGCCTGTGTTCCCTGAGCTTTAACTTCTAGATCCCTTGCCGTCCACTCCTAATGGCTGAGTCATTTAGCTGGGGGCCGATCATACCTGTCTTATAGGATCAGAGGGCTGTGGCAGAGACAATGTGATGTTTACCAAATCCTGTTGGCTTCTTTTCCTGGGCAAATTGCAAGACTATGCTTCCCAGCTCCTTGCAGAGGCCAGTGTTCACATTGAAGCTCAAAAGATGGTAGGAGCCAGCCTCATGTCAAGTGGGAGAGAGCATTCTGTAAAGAGTGGCAGCTTGGGTCCCAGGGGGCCATGACTGGATCTGGGGATCTTGGACATGACAGGATGTGGTAGATGGAGTTATCGATAACAGCTTTTTACTCTCTTGTAGTTGTGTTACACATTCACACATTTGGCTGTGACCTCCTGGTGGTGGGAACACATTTCTCTACTGAGGCTTGGTCATGTGACTTGCTCTGGCCAGTACAACACTAGCGGATATCTTCAACTGTAGAAATCCCTTCAGCATGCTTGCCATTGTGATCTTGTGCTGTGCCATCACCAGACAAGGACATGGTCCAGAGGCTCACTGCTCTCAAAAGAATGAGTGGCATGGACTGGAGATTTGAACTCAATTTGTGGTTTGGAAGCAAGATTGGCCAAGCCCAGATAGATGAGCAGAGCCCTGGGCAAGCCACAGAGGCCTGTTGGGGGCATCCAGGTCTGGGGAGAAATTGCTGACTGCATAGTATTCCTGAGGCACTAGCAAGACAGTGGGGGACAGGGGCAGCCGGCTGGCGTGAGGCTGCAGAGGGGCAGAGCCCGTTTATATGCACCTGACAAGGCAAGGTGGGACTCAGGAGGGAGCCTCTGAAGAGCTTTCCTTTCTGGGTATCAGTGCAGTGAGGGGCTACTGATCTCACTGTGCTGAGGGGAGAAAGCAAGGCCCGGAGAACTGACCAACATTGCAGAGTGAGTAAAGTGACTGTGGGATGAGACTCCAGGTCTGAGTCAACTAAATAGCAGTCGGAATTCCTCCGAAGGGGTCGATTCTGTCTATGCTCGTTTCCTCTGGTCCTATCTCAGGCTCTTCAGTGCTGACTACTCCTCTATCTTGGGTCTCATAGTCCTTCTCTGTACACAGCAGTTCTCCTGCCTCCCAACTAGTCCAGACTCCTGACTCCCAGCATCCCGATCTCTCCTGATCTCTGCATCCTGCTTTCCAGTCCCCGTGCCCTCACTGGCTGGTGCAGCCTCTGGGCCTGAGCAGGCTCCATACTTGCTGCCTTTCCTCTTACTCCCAGGCTGCCAAGTGGTGCTTAGGGTAAGTGTCAAGTGTGGTTCACAAGTCAGTGAAAAGAGCGTGGGGCTTGGTATCTCACAGACTCAAGTTCAAGCCCTGGCTCTATGCCCAGCATCCGTATTATTTTGGTCAAGTCATTCCATTTTTTTGACCCTTAGTTTCTTTGTCCATACATAAGGAATAAGGAAGCCTCTCCACTGGGCTGTTAGGATAGTTAACTTATGGCCAGGCACTCCACAAACGGGCAACCTCACGCTGGGCCTCACTGCCCACGGCCATTGTGCAGCCAGCTCTACCTTCTCGTTACCGATATAGTTTATCCAGTGATCTCTGTAGTTTACCCACTCCCACCTCCACTGCAGACAGCCTTAGCTTGCCCTTTACATGTAGATCAGGGTCATGGAGATACCGTCTATTCCCCAGGGCCATTCAAGGTCTTCCCCCCATCTCTGAGGAAGGGGAGTGCATCCTATTGGCCAGGACCCCTTCTCCCCAAGAGCTCTGGATCCTACTGCCTCCTCCCAACTCCTCTGACAGCTAGCTCCTTAAATCTTTATTTCTTTGTTTCTTCATTCGCGCACTCAGCCAATGCACACATGCTCTTTCTTTCTCCAACTCGGAACATTTGCTCAAGCTTTTCCCAGCTGAAAAACCCTCTCAGTGCCTCCTAAGCAATTGTCCCATTTCCTCCCTTCACTTCACTGCAAAGCTATCAAAAGGCTCCTTCCCATTTCCTGCTTCCTCTCTGTGCAGGCCCTCCTCACCCATTCCATTCTCACTTCTGTCTCCACCGTAAACTACTTTTCATCAGGGCCATTGGTGACCCACTTAGCCAATCCAGTGGCACATCTCAGGCCTCATCTGGCTGCATCTCTTGGCAAGCATCTGACACTGTCCCCTGCGTCCTTCTTCTGCCAACTCTCTCCCTCCATCTAGAAGCATCTACTCTGTCCAGACCCTACCTACTCCGCTCTCCTAGTCCCTTCTGCTTTCTGCAGCCCTTTTCAGGGAGTCTCCTTGGCTCTGATTTGTCTCCTTCCTTGGAAATGGCATCTAATGGCACGACATTATTATATGACCTCTACATTGTCTTCCAAATGGATGATTTAAAACCAGATCTGGTCCCTGTAGCCCATCCCCAGCCAGCCAACTGCTTCCCCTGGTACCTCCCAGATGCCTAGACTGCCTGACTTGCTGCTATGGTTTAGATCTCCCCTTGCCCCTAAATATTGTGGGTTTGGAAGATGCTTGGATTATGGGGATGCTATACTAATCTGTGCCTTCATCCATGGATGAGACTGACAGCTGAATGCGCTGTTAGGAGGCGGCCCTTGTTGGAGGGTTGGGTCATTTTGGGATGTGAGCTGGAACCACGTATTCTTGGCCCCACCTCTTCCCTTCCTCTCTCTCTGCTTCTTGCTGGCTGTGGGTTGCAGAGCTTCGTGCCACTCTACCTTTACATTGTGCTGTTTCTGGCTTGGAGCTGCCGGTGAACTGAATCCCACAGAGTTTACCACAGAGCCTGACTCTCCAGAGGGCTCCTGACCTATGTAAGTGGTGGTAAAAAGGAAGGTAGCCTGGACACACAGCTGGGCTGCCCATGCACAGCACTTCACCACACTTGCAGCTGGAGACGTCACCACAGATTTTATTGCTTGGTGTCCATCTTTCTGCAAGGCTGAACTCCATGAGGGCAAGTGTTGTTTTTACTCCAACTGCCTCTGTGTCCCCAGACCTGGCATGGTAACTGACATACATCAGGTGTCATTAAGTCCTTATGCAGTGTGTAAGCTGCCACAGGGAGGGATTCTAGATTGAGAAGGGGTGGGAGAAATGCCCTGGAGTTTGGCGCCTACTTGGGAGAGCACAAAGCTGAGCAGGGTGCAGACTCCCAGCCCTTTGCACCCCTCCTCACCTCTGAAGGCAGCGCTGCTGAGCCTTTTGTTCTATTGACAGCAGGCAAGCCGCTACAAGCTCCTTAATCACCTCTCCACAAACAGGGGGAAGCCTCATTAATCCCAGAGACCAGAAGATCTATTGTCCTCAGCTCAGGTTTCTGGCAGACTGGCCTTCCTCTGCAGAGGCAGAAACCCCAGGTGGCGGAAGCACCCTGCTCCCTCCACCTGTGCACATGCACCTTCTTGCCTTGGAACTACACTTTAGTGACGGCTCTGGCTTCACTGAGCCTACTGCCTGCCCTGAGACCAGGACCAATCTTCCTTGATGTCTCAGTTACTCTTCTCTCATTGCTGGGACAAATCCCTGACACCCAAAATGAAGGAAGGAAAGGTTTATTTATCTCACAGTTACTGGAGGTTTCAGTCCATACTTGATTGGCTCCAAGGCAGACTGGCACATGGTAGAAAGCAGCAATTCATGGTGGCAGAACAGCAACAAGGGCAACATAGAGTCTGTTTGTCTCACTTATGTTACCTTCAGGTTATCAGCCCCAGGTTGGGTATAGCATTCACACCCGGAATCCCAGCAGAACTAAGAGCTATAATACCAGGGGATCACCCATAATTCCAGTGGAACACAAGTAAATCTCAAGCTCTAGAAGTCACCACCCCATGACTGCATGAGGCTTTGGAGGGACAACTAGACATAAACCATAACATTTGACGATCAAAAGTCACTGTCAGGTGGTGAAACCTTATTTCCTAGTCTCACCCCAAACTAGAGGACAGAGCATTGCTATGGAAGCCTTCTGGTAGAGGAGTGGGGCTCTTGCTGCCCACTCTTTGTCTAGTGCTGTTGGGACTCCTTAGATGTGGGGTTCAAATATCCCAGCTCTGCCCATCTGTATGGCTGTGATTCTCCAAGCTGGGGGGTCAGAGGCCAGGAAATCTAGGTTTTACTTCTGGTTTATATGAAGCTGGGAGATTTGCATTTCCTCTGGGCCTCAGTTTCCCTAGCTGCACAATAAAGGACTTGGCCTAGAAGGGAAGTGGATTTTATTTCTTGTATCACTTTAGGTCAGTTGCTGGTGGTTGGAAACTTGGACTGAGAAGCAGCTTGGCAGGAAAGTGTCTGTAATTCATTAGTGATGTTGCAATGGGCATGGTTGGAGAGTGGCGCTCTGTGCACCTTGTACTTGCTACCTCTCAGCTAGATGCTTGATTTCTAAGAGCTCTACCTTCTTGACCTCAAGTTGCCCAGTGCTATGAATAGTCAAATCTGAGAATCATTGAGAATCTAGGCATAATCTAGGAATTAGCCTCAGAAACTCCTCTCAGCATTACTCAGGATTGAGCGAAGCAAGGGTCTACAATGGCTGTTGTCCCCACTACTGGTAAATATAGTTGGTGGTCTTCCTGAAGAGAAGAGAGACTTTGGTTCTAGGGATTGGAACCTAGGAAGGGGCTGAGAAGCACATTAGGGGATGATGGCCACCAGGGGGTAGGGGTGAGGCAGGCAGTGAGAAGGGGATACCACATAGCATCAGGCCTGGAGCCAGAAAAGCAATAGTTGAGGACCCAAGAGAGCCAATCTCATAGCTTTGCCTGGGGCTGGGTCTACCCAGACTAAGGCTAATTGTGGGGCTGGAACTAAGTGCCCCTCCCTGAGAACTCCTTCCTGCAGACTTCAGCTCAAGGCCCTGCCTCATTGGCCTCATTTCAACTCATTCTAAGCAGAGATCAGTCCTGGGCATCAGAGATTGATAGGAAGCAAAGGGCAAGAGGAGTTGCCTGGAACAAGAAGTGTTGAGAGAATTTTCTGGAGCCTCCTTGGGTAAATGAGGTCATTATAGGTTGTAGGACTGGTAGAATGTGAGTGTGGAGAGTGTGAGTAGGGGCTTGAACCCTGGGGGAGGACATTTTTCCCGGGCTCCAGGGCTCCCCAGCCGACAGGAAGCCATTCGACAGGAAGCCATTCGATTGGTAGAGCTCGCAAACACAAGGCTCATCAGCAGTTAAGCTCCTGTAGCTGTCTCTCTTTCTGCAAACTCACTGAAAGTTAGAATGAAGGTATTTATCTTGTGCTCATCCAATCAAGGTTCTTTTAGCAACTTCATTGTTTCTGTACTCAGGAATTCCTAACTCCACACAACTGTTAGAAAATGAAGTTGATAGTTTAAAGCCACTAAGCACTGTTTCCTGTCTTTAAACAGTAAGCTATTTTCTGTATTTAAGCCTTAAACACACGCTTGTAAGGACGTAGTCTCTACAGTTTTATATAGCTTCTGTGACAAATAGACTTGGGTCCAAAGTTTTCCCAGGTTCTCTAATGCCACATGTTGACACCATGATCTTGGACACATCGCCTATTCGTACCTTAGTTTTTCATCTGTAAAATGGGTAAAACTATCTCTAGCTTGCAAGATTGGTGTGAGAATTAATAAGGCAATTGTATGTATAATAGCTTGCAGCAGAAGAAAGCCTGACATGCAAAAGGCACTGAACAAATGGTAGCTAACATTATTTTATTATCAGAGTAAATGCAATTTCACAGTAACATTTCACTGCAGTAAAGCATGACTTCAGGAATGGATGCCATAACACCTAGACACAATGACATAAATAAAGGACTACTCTGCCTTAAAGAAAGATAAACTGGAGGCATTCATAGGCAAATGGATGCAACTTGAGAACATAATGTTAATTGAAGTAAGTCAGGCATACAAGCTTAAATATTGCATGCTTTCCTCTTATATGAAAAATTCAAAAAATATATGTTGAAATTGAAGACATAAACAGGAAGTAAGGAGCTGTTCAAATAATTCCCCCAAGTATCTACTCCATTGTTTCAAAATATTTTAAGACATATGTAATTAATTTCATTTATACTATTAGTTTCTTTTTGTTCATTGAAAAGAAAGCTTTGTCCTTTTTGTTTCTTCTTTGTAAGAGATTCTTTTTTGTCTATAGTTTGTACTTAGATTCTTTTAAAATCATGACACATAGTTTATTACCTATTGTGATTTTCTAATTATTTTTATAAAATGTTTCACTTTTTCGTAGAAGTGTGCTTTTTATATCTTCTTTGTTAATAACTACTTGTATCACATAAAATAAATAACAACATAGAGGAACATAAAGCTGAAGTAATGCAATTAGAGTCTTACATATATCAATAGAACCAGTTCCATGGATACAATACCATATGGATGAATTAATATAATTGCAGGAACACAGTTCTATATGTATAAATATTAGCTACACTAGGGTAGATAAACAACTCAGTAACAGAGCTTCCTTTTTTTTTTTTTGGTGGCACCAGGGTTCGAACTCATGATCTTGCACTTGCCAAGCAGGCACTTGTGCCACAGAGCTATCTCCCCAGTCCCCAACAGAGCTTCTATATCATTAAATAGTATCACACAATGACAACAATATATATATTACAGTAGTCTATAAGGACGCTAGAGTAAAAAAAGATACCACCAGATCCTGCTAGAATGACATGACCTGAACAGACATACAGGGGTCCTGATAAATGATAACATATTTTTTTAAGGAATAATAATGTATAGGTATAGTAACATTCAGCTACAGACTTGGAGGAATGTGCTATAGACAGGCAGGCCAAGCAGTGTTGCTTCTAGCATTTAGTCCATTCTTGGAGTGTTTTTGTACTGGGGACCAAACCCAGGTCCTTGTGCTTGCCAGGCAGGTACTGTGCCACTGAGCTATATCCCTGGCAACTCTTAGAGTTCTTAACTTCTAAAGTCACATTGAGAATCTTATGAAAGCTATTGGGGGGGAGCTCTTCCCCAAAGCATTTCTTTTTCTTTTTTTGCACAACTGGGGATTGAACTCAGGCCCTTGCACTTGCCATGCAAGTGCTTATTCTACTGAGCTGTTTCCCCAGCCTCCCCGCCAAAGCATTTCTAAGGGGCAAAATTCTCTATTCACGTGGTGCTAACTCTGATCTGACATTTAATGCTCAGGTATTCCAGGTTCAAATACTTGAGAAGCAGAGAGAGGAGAAATAATCTCTCAAGAGGTCAGACTTTAGTCCACAGCCAGCCATAATCCAGGCTGATGCTTTTGTCCTCTTCCTGCTGGCTGGACTCTGATTTGATTTAGCTTTAGGTGACCTTGTCCTCTATGTTGTGAAAGCAAACAGGGACATCTCTCTCTATTTCTCTTTGTTCATGGTTTGGACTCTAGGTGCTCCTGCTGGCTAATCTGATATCTGCTAAAGAAATCCACTTTGAGCAAAATCCCTTTTGACCAATATTCTGTAAGGCACAGAAGATGAGTTCCAACACCCTATGCACAGACTGGTGGTTCTTTTGTATGGAGGTGCTGCTGGTAGCTACAGTCTGGCTGGTTCTTGGGATAGAAGGGGGAGAAAAAATAAGGCTAGCTAGTGTTCATTGAGGGATACTGACAGACTGTCTTTTTCATAGTCATCCCTCCCTGGGCCAGTGTGGGGTACAGCTGACTTGTTATATCAGTTACCTGTTGCTGTATAACAAAATATCCCAAAGATTCTATGAACCAATCCATACTTATTATTATACAGGGTCCAATGAGTAGTTCTTCTGCTTGGGGATAGGCTTGAGACACACACAAGCCTCTATGGTCAGCTGCATGGTCTAGAATGGCCTTGGCTGGAGGGACTGGCTCAAATGAAGGTTCTTTGTCCTCACATCCAGCAAGCTCACTCATAAGACAGCAGGGCAAGGGTGGGGCAGAGAGGAGAGAATCCTTGGCTTAAACTAGGTCACTATCAATTTTGCCACACTCTTTATTAGTCAAAGCAAATCGCAAAGCTAGCCCAGATTTGGAGTCAGAAACCAGGCTCCACTTTAAAAGTGAAGGGTTTGAAATTGCATTGCAAGAGAGTTAATGCAGAAAGCTATGGAGGACTGGAGGCGTGCATACTTGTTTTTTTAGAGAGAATTCTTTCAAGCCCTCCCTTAGGTCTCTGGGCAGAACTAAAGCTGAATCTTTCTCTTTCTTTCTTTCTTCCTTCCTTCCTTCCTTCTTTCTTTCTTTCTTTCTTCTTTCTCTTTCTTTATTTCTGTATTTAGTGCAAGGTCTATGGGGTCTCACTACACAGATCAGACTCATAGTGATCCTCCTGTTTTCAGCCTCCCAAGTTCTGGGATTACAGATGTGTACCACCATGCTCAGTTTCAGTTACCCTCTCTGTGTGCCTTGTGGATGAGGCCAGCATGGCATGCTGGAGATTGAACCCTAGTCCCTGCGCTTACCTAAGCAGATGCTTTAGTCCACTGAGCTATCTGCCTGGCCCTATCTTGGATGATTTCTGACCCTGTACATCTGAGGCCTTGCTCCCTGTGAGCAGCAGGACACTGCTTTGGTTTCTAAGGCCCATAAGCACCTTCCTTGGCTGATTGGCCTAGACTTAAACTCTGGCCAAAAGAGCCTACCCTCCTGCTCCTAGTGACCTATCTTGGAGGATTTCCCCAGTGAGTTGGGCTATGTTGTTCTGCTGGAGAGTTGAAATCAGGACCAAAAGACTTGGAATAGTTTGTGGTGAGTGGAAACTGAGAGATCATGGAGTGGTACCTGGGCTAGGGAAAAGAGCAGACCAGACTCAAGGGAAGAGAGCAGAAGACATGTGAGCCCAGAAAGGGGAGTGGGAGAAAAAACTGGAAGAAGAGAGAGGAGGGAGAGCAGAGGGAGGGAAGGAGGGAGGGAAAGAGGGAGGGAGAAACCTGAGTTTTGGTTTTTGGTTCTTTTCCGTTTCTATACAACTTGGCCTCCACTTCCTTATCATAAGCTCCCACTTTTGCTTGAGAAATCTGCTGATGGTTCTATTCTTTGCATCCCAACACTGTTGATTAAAGGACTCTCTTGGGGAAGAGGGCCAGATATCTGAACTTTCATGGTGGGTCAACAGGGAGGGTACTCAGATAGCAACCTTAGCTCATGAGCGCCCATCCCATAGACACCAGAGCATTTATCTTACTAGTTTATCTGAGAGTTCAGCATTTAAAACAGTTATTTCTCTGTGTCTAGCTCACAATCAAGGGACACTTGGTATCTGGAAAGAGGTGTCATCGGCACTCACTTCTGAATGTACTCACCACCCTGCCTCAGCACTTGCCCCTTAAAAAGGTTGTGTCTGTTACTGGGTTTGCATATCCTACCTTTTGCTTTTACATCGAGATGATTCAGAAGAAATTTCTACACTTTCTTTTAAATTGTCATTGGAAGAGCTGCCCATTAAATTTCTCTAAAGAGCCAGGCATGGTGGCACATGCCTATAATCCCAGCACTTAGGAGGCTGAGGCAGGAGGATCAGTGCAAGTTCAAGACCAGCCTGGGCTACAAAAGTGAGCTCAAGGCCAGCCTGAACTGCATAGTGAGAACCTGTCTCAAAAAAAAAAAAAAAGACAAAAAGCATTTTTTTTTTTTAAAGTTCTGTGTCTTAAGTTTCCTTAAGAAATCAATGATAGTAAAAGTCATGAAGCAGGGGAGGAGAGAGAGACAGAGACAGAGACAGAGACAGAGACAGAGACAGAGACAGAGAGCACTCTTAGTTACTTGCACTTGCAGAGCCTGCCTGCCCTCCCTGCACAGGCTGATGGCCTCCTGTACCTCCTCCACCCTGAAAGCATTCTCTCATTGTGGGAACATGATTTGCAGACCTTAACCATTGAAGGTGAAGTGCTGATTAAGAATCAAATAAATTAAGTATATATATGTTAACACACACATATGTTTGTCTCTGTGTTCCCTGTTGTTGTAATGAATTAGCACAGGCTGAATGGCTTAAGATGACACCCAATTATTATGTCATAATTCTGGAGGTCAGAGGTATGAAATGAATCTTCAGGGCTGACATGAAAGTATTAGCAGAGCTGTTTTCTTTCTGGAATCTCTTAAAGATGAATCTATTTTCTTGCCTTTTCTGCTTCTAGCAGCTGCTCACTTTCCTTGGCTCATAGCCACCTTCCCAACCTTCCCATTGAGTCCTTCTCTTGATCTTCCTGCTTGCTTCTTATGGCAACAATGGTGATTACATTGACATAGTCCAGAATGATTTTCCTATCTCCAGATACTCAGATATCACGCCAAGTTTCTTTCATCATGCAGTGAACATAATCACAGGTTCTTGAGATTAAGACATGGACTTTATATAGAGAGACATTATTCAGTTTTGCCTTTATTTCTCATCAGAGGTGTGTCTACAGCCTCAGAGATGATCCTTCCAAAAGGAAGAATCCTGTGGCTCACAGCGGGGACCCACTCATGGACACATCTTAGGCCTCTTCCTTTCCTCGATTCCCACTTCCTTACATACCACTTGGAATCTCTGCTGAGGTAGATTATGCTGACCCGGGCTGTTATCTCAGAGTTTGTTTTGGAGAAAACAAGGCCAGAACCAGGTACCATATCAGCTTAGCTTATGAGCATATTCTCCTGCCTCTTTCTCTGGAGTCCACTGAGTTGTCCACTTTTTGCATTCATATTATTTAAACAACAACAACAACAACAGCATAATTCAGAAAAAAAGCATGAACTTTGGAGCTGGGAAGATACGGATTCAAATGCAAAGTGAATTTCTTATGAATTGTGTGTTGTAAAGCCTTACAAGTCTCTGAAGTGCCTTCTGCATTATGCAAAACATTCTTTCCTGACTAGTGTGGTGTTAGAGCAAAGTGCATTTCATGTTACTCTTTAAAATTGACAGTTCACATATACGTACTCTAGTATGCAGAGCATTTGCTTCACCCAAGCATTTATTTCAGGATCAGATGGGTTCCAGAGATTTCCCAATGTATTTTGTCATTAAACAAGGCTCATTAAGGACCTTAGTTTTATATTATTGAAGCTCGTGTTTTCTCTATGCCTAAATTATCGGGGCACTTGTGCAGAGGCCTCTGAGATGCTTACTGAGTATGCTGCAAGAAAGGAATCAGAGTTCCAGGCTTCTTTTTCCTAACTTTGTTTTCTAGGGAGGGAAGGGTGGGCTCTGTCCATGGTTCTGAATCAGGTTTGAGACTGATGAAAGCAAGTATTCTAAAAGCAAGAAATTCTCCCTCACCCCACAAAGGGTGAGCTGCCACTAGGCAACTAGACCAGATTCTACCAACCTGGATTCAAGGCCAGCAACATTAAACCAATCTTGTCTTGTGTAGGGGTGCAACTCTCTGACACTCACTTCCACTCCTAGTCTACATGGAAACAGTACTCTGTGCTCCCTGCAATTACCATCACCTCTGGTGTGAGATGCTTCCTACTTCAACCCAAGTCCCCTGCCCTTCTTCCAGCCAGTTAGTAATTATACTTCAATTAAAAGCTCAGTTAAATTCAAGCTGGATCATATAATCTATAGATTCCTTGTTCAGATGTTCATAAATTGAAATATAGAGCCAGAAAAGATGGATACCAATATCAATCCATATACTAAAGATATACAGAGATGAACTTGTGCCTTTTAAGTCAATGAATCAGTGTAAACTGCATTAGTTCTAGTACTCTCTTCCATTTCTCAAGGACCAGTTTAAGGATATCACTTTGTAGATACTGACTTTTTTTTTTTTTTTTTTTGAGATTTTTCTCTTTACTGGTTTATATTAACCTTTAAGGGGTCCGGCAGGATGGCTCAGTGGTCTAAAATGCCTGCATAGGAAAGCTTAGGTGGCTGCAGGGACCGCAGTTCGATCCCCAGCACCATTTGCTGCGCCAGCCCTGTCCTCAGGGCAGGCTGAGCTGGCCATAAAAATAAATAAATAAACCAACAAAAGTTCTGAAACAAGAAAAAAAATAACCTTTAAAACACCATCACACACATAAATCACTACAGGCATGAAGGCTGGCTGTGTATAGTGAATGCTACAGTATGTGGATTGAGTGAAGAAATCCAGCTTTTCCCTAGAAGTTGGATGGAATAGAGGCAAGGAATGTAGATTGAAAAACCTGGTTTGGACCTTTCTTTCTTTCTGTTTTATTTTAGGGAAGGGTCTACAGGATGGTCAGGAGCCCACTACTAGATCAGACTCATAATGATCCACCTGTTTACAGCCTCCCAAGAGCTGGGATTATAAGCATTTGCCATCACACCAAGTCTGAACCCTTACTTCTGATTGAGAGTTGGCTGGCAGAAGGGCAGGGGACTCGGATTGAACTAGGAAGCATCTCACAGCAGAGGTGAAAGTAATTACGGGGAGCACAGGGTACTATTTCCATGTAAACTAGGAGCAGGAGTGAGCTTCACAGAGTTGCACCCCTATATAAAACAAGATTGGTTTAATGTTGTTGGCCTTAAATCCAAGTTGGAAGAATTTGGTCTAGTTTTCTACAATGGCAGCTCACTCTTTAGGAACATATACAGTTTTTGAGGGTACAGGCCAATGGATTTTTAGAAGATGAATATGTCCATATAGCTAGCTCAGTGGTCTAAAGCGCCTGCAGGAGGCTGCAAGAACCTAGGTTTGATCCCCGGCACCACATGCTGCGCCAGCCCTGCCCTTGGGGCGGGCTGAGCCGGCCATAAAAATGAGTGAATAAACAAACAAAGGTTCTGAAACAAGAAAAAAAAAATAAAATAAAAAATTCTTAAAAATAATAGAATCCAGATTAAGAAATATGAAATGACCAGCCTTCTCAGGTCCATTTGTATGATGGCCTTTCAGTCCCTACCTATCCTTAGGGAATCCTTGTCCTCATCTCTAGTGCCATACTTAAGTTTCACATGTTTTTAAGCTCTAGATATATGAGATAATACATCTGAATGATTGTTTCATTCACCCTAATGTTCGTGAGGATCATCCAGGTCACACAGTCAGTGCATAACGTTCTATTGCAGTGTATGTGTATTTTTCTATTAATAGATAATTCAGATGTTTAAAGTTTTTGAACTTTACAAATAATAGCACTAAGAGCCTTCTTGTGTCTTGTGTCTGTATTTTCATGAGATAATTCCATTTGAACTAACCCTTTATGAGTGTGTGGTTTTACATTTTCCTGCAAAGATATCATGGTTTGGGGAAAACACTAATAAATGTAAGCACAAGTAAACAGACAGTGGAAAGAATAACACTTTCACTCCAAATAGATGATTTAATAAGAACCACCAAGAAAGTAGATGAAGAAGGAAGAAATTTTAAAGAGTTGCCTATGTGTATTACGCATGTGCCCATTAATGGTGAAACTTGAGATATTAGCTAATGAGAACGTAAAGCATCTTACACAAGAGGGTACATCACTGGTGAAATGCACCAGCTATTTCTGATTCTTCCCTAAAAACTGGCTTCCTGATCTGCTTGGAGTAAATTTGGCCACAGGACTTGTTCTGCTCATTGAGACATATCTATATCTATATCTATATCTATATCTATCTATCTATCTATCTATCTATCTATCTATCTATCTATCTATATATCTACACTTGCCTGAGCTTCTCCTCTTCTTAAAAATAAGGCACCCAGAAGATAAAGATGAGCTTTTAATTGTTTTTTTTTTCCTCAGAAATATCTGAAGTTACATGATGCATCCTCTGGTTCTTTGCATAAGTCCTGACACTTTGTAACAAATGTTCAGATGCCTCTTTTGAGATTTCCTTCCTTAATAATGAAAGATAAGAAGCCTCACACCATCAAGAAAATGCTTGTTCTTCCTGCCTCCAGAAAAATAGGTGAAATGAGCCACACACAGAGAAAAGTCCGTAGACAAACTTAAATGCAGCTCTTTGTCAGCAAGTGTGGCTGGAAGATGCAAAGAGAGCACTGAAGAAGATGTAAAGAAATGAACACTGTACAATTCATGCAGCATGGGCTGGCAAGAGAGCTCAGTGGATTAAGTGCCTGCATAGGCAAGCACAGGGACCTGGGTTTGATCCCGGCACCACACACTGTGCCAGCCCTGCCCCCAGGGTGCACTGAGCCAGCCATTGAGACCAGGCATGGTGGTGCATGCCTATAAACCCAGTGCTGGGGAGGCTGAAAACAGGAGAATCACTATAAGTCCAAGCTGTGTAGTGAGACCTTGTATCAAATACATAATAAATCAATAAATCGTGCAGCCAAATGAAGGTGCAGATGTTTCTAACACATCTCTGTTTACAGTGTGTGTTGGGTTTGCATCCTACTAATGAAACACACAAGGACTTACTTTTTTATGAGATGTCCCGAGAAAGATTCAGTTCCAATAATCAGTGACTTATCTAATAATGGAGGCAATGTTTTATGAGAAAACAATATGAATATAAGCAGGACAGAGTGGAGGCTGAACTGTAATACATGAAGGATTCAGGGTTAAGTTCCGGAGATTACACCACCCATGAAATTCTTTTGAAAACTTGTTGTAGAAATGCAGAAGTTGAGGACCCAAGTGTACTAATGATGTAGAATGTCACCAATGTGGTTGATGTTATAAAATAAGATCAACAACAGTGGCACAGTCCTGCTAGCATTTTATAATGAGAACAGAGCGGTTTGATGGTCACCTTGTGGCAAAATAACAAGATGGGCAACTTTTAAGTGGCTTAGTGTTTCTCTTTTCAAAATGAGAACCATTTCAAACTTGCTGACTACTTTTATGACAATTGGGCTGTCAGAGATATGCTGTACAGTAAAAATTAAAAAAAATAAGTTCTTTTTATTTTGAAATAATTTTATGTTTCCAAGGAAGTGGTAGAAATTATACAGAGAATAACAATATACTGTGCCCATTTCCCATAATATAATTTTATAACTATAATACACATATTAAGAATTAACATTGGCACATTATTTTTAACAAGACTTCAGCCTGTATTTGGATTTTATCAGGTTTTCCATGAGTGCTTTTTTTTCTGTATCAATCCATGATACCATATTGCATTTAAGCAACAGAGATTTTGAAAGAAACAACAAAAACACACGTATTTTTTCTGTATCTCCATGGTACTTTTGAGAGGTAAATAATGACTGGAGAAGAAATTACTTTCTGAAAGAAACTAGTCCTATGAAGAGAGCATTTCTCAAATATTTGGGAAGGTTTCCATTGGATCGTGATTTATTTTTTGGACAAAAATTATATGCATATCTCACCTAATATAATTCATATGTAGGGAAACTCTAAAAACTTGGAAACGGAATATTTTAACCTGCTTTAAAAATCTTCCAAAGTATTTCAGAGCCTATTTTCTAAAAATATAAAAATGTAACACCTTTTGATTAGTTTTAAGAACTGCTGATTGACATCAGGGAAAATGGAAATTCGCTTGCTGAATTTCAACAAAATCTTTGCATAATTGGTGGATGGGAATGAAAAACAACTACGAGAATTTAGTAATCACAGCTAGTATTCCTGTTTTCCCATTTGGACCAATGTGTCTTTGCAAGGTGGCTTTCTTTTATTTTACCCCAGCCATAACAGCAATTAAAGCTGAGTATAAAAATAATCTGAATTAAGAAACAGACCTCTGAGTTGTTGTATCAGAGAGCTTTGTTCTTTTAAAAATGAAACATTTCCAATCACATGGCTCTCATTAAAATTTTTCTCAGAGTAGAAATGCTCTGAAACATTAATAAACATAGAAACTTAAAGTGCCTTAAATTTTAATTTTTCTTATCAATTAAAAATCTAAATAATTATAGTGATATTTTATAATCTATGTAAAGTATTAGTGCAGTGATACAAGAGTGTGTTTTATAAATAAATATGCTAAATTCAGGCATGTGATTATTTTAAAAGAACTAGTGGTGGTGGTGGTCAAAGAGAACAGTGGGGATACTGCAGAACTGATGGATGTTGAGGATGGGGTGATTCTGTGGAGGACTGAAGGGTTGCCTGGGACAGATGTCAAAGCTACTGGGATGCTATTGCATGAGCTAGATGTAAAGCCTGTGCCAAGCAAGCAACCCAGACTATTGTAAGGGCAGGACCCCAATCCAATTCTAGATGTCTAAAATTAGTCTATTGCCCTAAAACTGGCAGCCTCAGTGCTATGGTTTGATCTTCAGTATCCCCCAAGTGTCATGCGGTAAAGGCATAGTCCCAGCTTACAGCACTATTGGGAAGTGATGGAAAATTTAGGAGGTGGGGATTAGGGGGAAGAAGTTGAATCATTGAAGTCATGCCCCTCCATGAACAGGATGACAAGACCCTGACTGGCTTTTTATGTGCTTTCTGGTCACCATGAGGTGAGTAGATCTGCTTCATGTGCTTTGCACTGTCATTTTTCTGCCTTGCTACTGGTCCCAAAACAACAAAGGCCAACAGACCATGGACTGAACCCTCTGAAACCGCAAGCTATAGTGAACCTTTCCTTCTTTAAATTGATTTATCTCAGGAAGTTTGTTGCAGTGAAGAAAAGGCAACTAATGCTCTAAGTCCAGAGAAATCACCCTGCGACTCATATGCCCATCAGATTGCAGTCCTCCCATGGCCACCCTGGACTTGGGCTCCCTGCTGGCATTGGTGCTGGCACCTGGTACCTTCTCTAAATCCTGGAGCAGGCTTACCTCACCATTGTCTTTCTACCCAGGGCAGGCATACTCTCCTATCCCTGAATCCCTATCACTAGAATTTCTTGTTGTTTGCTAGGGTCCTATGACTTGAGCCATAACTGGCTTCCCTCTGCCTGTGAGACCCCCATGGTGGTGGGTTAAATGGTGCCACCCCAAAAAGATAAATGACATTTTCATCTCCAAAACTTGTAAACATGATCTTATTTGGGGCATAGGTTTTTATGGTTAGGGATCTTGAGATAAGATCATCCAGGGTTGCCTCTGGTGGGTCCTACAGTTGATGAGAGGTATCCTAAGAGGAGGAGGGAAACTTGCATACAGAGGAGAGGAGAAGGTATGTGGAGACAGAGGCAGATGCTAGAGTGATTGAATTATGAAGAATGCTCAATTCCTGAAGACACCAGAATCTTGAAAGGGCAAGGGGTATATTGTAACCCAGAATCTCTGGAGAGAGCACAGGCCTGTTGGCACATTCCCTTTCGTACTTTCATTTCTAGAACTATGAGGGAATATATGTCTCTCATGGTAAGCCAGCTAGTTTGGGTCTCTGGTTATGACAGTGTCAGAACTAACATGTGTACTTCCCTTTTAGCCACAGCTTGGGTCTGGGGCAGTTTTCTTTGGCCTGGCCAGGCTGCCTCATAGCTCCTGTTTGGAACTTCTGACCTCCCTGGGAAGTGAAGAAGAAATATGTGTTCTTGTTAGAATTTTTTCTTGTATGTTTGGGGTACAGTTGATCTATCTCATTAGCTCTCACTTTTCTGGATCAAAAGTTATGCAATTCTCATTAACCATTGCTTCTCTGGGGACCAGGGAAAAACCCAGCACATGGCCAACATGATCAGAATTGCTTGCATTGTTGAGAGCTCACAAAATAAAGGCATTGTCCTATGAACATTGAGCATACTACCTTGTTTATTGCTTGTACAACCATATGTGGAAGGAGGTATGATTGGTTCCTTTATAAAGATGAAGATGACTGAGGTTTGGAAAGGGAATATAACCTGCCCTGGGCACCATCAGTCAATATTGGAACTGTGATTTAAACCCAGGCCTTTGGCTCTAAGCTTGCATTATTGCCTCTCTGACTAAGTGCTTGGCAACCGTTGGATAAATGAATGACACTTTCATTTGGGGTAGGAGCCTGGCTGTCCTCATTTGGGTCTAGTACCCTGGGTGTGATATCCTTTCTTTAAAAAGTTTTATTTATTCATATTATGGCTGGCTCAGTCTGCCCTGGGGTGGGGCTGGTACAACATGTGGTGTCAGGGATCAAACCACAGTCCCTGCAGTTGCCTAAGCTTGCCTAAGCAGGCACTTAGATACTGAGCTATCTCACTGGCCCCTGGTTGATATCCTGCAAGGCTCATTGCAAGAATTTGTTTTGCACACACATCCCACAAGCATGATGATCTAACTTTGCAGCCATGAACTGTAAATTCTATTCACTTTGAAGAGGATTACAAAGGACAGTCACCCCATGACAACTGCAAACATGTTGGGAAGTGGCCTCAGGGAAGATGACCAGGGAACTAAGAGCCAGACTGAGCCTAAATAGTTGCAGTTCTGGGGCAATCTAGGCCCATGGTGCCTCACTGAGGCGTGCTCCTCAGGGAGTGCAGTATCCAGACAGAATTACCTTGGTTCTCATCCGCGTTGTCTGTGTGTGTGTGTGTGTGTGCGTGCGTGCGTGCGTGCGTGCATGCGTGTGTGTGTGTGTGTGTGTGTGTGTGTGTGTGCTGGGAAGAGGGAGAGTTAGATGGGAGTGAGATACATTTCAAATGTTGCTTTTGTAATCAAAACCAGTTACAGTCAAAATGATACTTTGCAGCCTAAAGGATGGAAACTTCAATTATCTTGAAATTTTCCTTCTGAGGAAGAGCACATTGCTGATCATGTTGAATAAACAGGATGCTGCCATGCTAATACTGTCAGGAATGAAAAATATTTGCACACAGTTGTTCAGGTTACCGAGACACTCAGTCACCCACTGGTCACTGTATCAGAGAAATGTTTATAGAGGCAAGCATCTACAGTGCCAACTAGTCATGGCTTGAACCTCATGGACACTGATTGTTAATTAACAAGAAATGCCATGGTGGAAGGCCCCACACTGTTGGCAGACCAAGCTGACAATCCCTGCTCTGCTCTTTCTCCTCTGCCATCTGCAGAGGATGGTGACCGTTCCACTTGCAGTTGGTGTCTGCTTACTTCATTTCCAAACTCTTCAGTTTTCCACAGCAGTGACCCCTCTTCCTTTGAACAGGATGGAAAACCTTCCCAGAACCCCCAGCAGACCCTCTCTTGCATCTCATTGGCTGGAGCCAGGTCACATGCTCAGCCCCACTCCACTGCCACAGAGGAAGTTTGTTGCTCTCACTGGCTGAGAGCTGTCAGGCACAACTGTCTAAACTGGGGTTTGAGAGCAAGAAAGATGTCAAAATTTCCAGTGAGTTGGTTACATTCATTCATTTCTTCTGCAGACATCTTTCTTATAATCTAAGATTCCTTTTCTAGGAGTAAAGAATGCACAAAGAAGATAGAATTCTGGTGACATCTGTCCACTCTTATCTCCATTTGTGGTAAAAGAAACTGGCTCAGAGAGCTGAACCAAAGTGCCCAAAGCCAGAGAGCATGTCTCCAGTGAGGCGACACCAGCCACCACACCACCACCACCACACCAGCTACCTCTTTGTGATGGTTTTTCTGGAACAGCTGTGAACTGCACCAGTGGTCTCCTGTGTCTGACACCCCAGCCTCATACTGTTTTGCCTGTCCTGAGATGCAGGGAGTCCTGGCTGCTCCCTGGGGATGCAGATGGAGATGCCCTGCCTCTAACAGTCAGCCAAGCTCCCTGCAGATGGGCCCCAGATGGCGGCATCATCTGACCAGTGAGACACAGCCAGGAGAGGGGTGCTGGCAGATTGTGGAGGCCAGGCCTGGATGTGTCCAGTCAAGCAAGGGAGCGGACTGGAGGGATGGTGCCTGGTAGGTTCAGAGCTGTTGGCCAAGGTTAGCATCATAGGCCCCCCACCCCATGTGTAAGTCAGTGTGGATCATGAGTAGCAGAAACTGGAACAGACTTGGAGTCACTGGAGATCCTGGGATTTGCTGAGTCTGGAGGCGGGGCTCTAAGTGCTCTCCTGGGTTGCCTTTGTGCTCTGATCACATCTGCAGATGTGATGCCAGGCCTTCACTCCCATTGCTCTTCGTTGCTTAATGGCACAGAAGACAACAGGAGCAGTGGCAGAGCTTCTGGAGTCTGGAGCCTGACTCTCTGCATCTGTGATGCTTAACTTCCTCACCTGTGAAATGGATCTAATTATGTTACCACAGTCTGAGGCTTATTCCCAGTAGTAAATAAGGTCATGTGTATAAAAAGCTCCCAATAGTGCCTTGCACTCGGCAAGTGCTCCATCAGAATTGGCCGGTGTCATTACGTGGTCTCCTTGGCACTCCACATGTTCATGTCATGTAACTGTAAGCCTCCTGCTTCTTGAACTTGAGTCGCAATGTTAGGGAGCTCCCCAATTTCTGTAACCTTGGAGGGGTTCAGCTTCTCCCCTAGCATCATGGTGACATCCAGAAAACTCAAGGTCCCTGGGCTCCACCCCTGACCCTGCCCACCTGGCCTGGAGAATTCTGCTGTTCCTTTGCTACTTTCTGGGACAAATCCAGCCCTGCTCTGCAAGCAAGCGATGTCAAGGGATGGCAGCTCTTGAGTGATGGCAGTTGGTGTGGCACTGCGGGGGCCCCTGGCGGCTCCTCTTCTTGCTGCTCACTTTCACCTGTGTGCGCTCCCCCAAGCACTAGGCAGAGCGAGTCTCCCCAACATAGCCACAGCTGCCATTTCCAGAGCATTTGTTTTGGGCTCAGAAACCTCTAAGTACCTTTCAAGGGACTGCACTTAAGCTTTCCCACACTTCTGTGATGATGTGCTTCTGCTAGTTTCATCTTGGGGACAAAGAAGAGGAGGCCATAGCCAGGCGTGAACAGACACAGTGCTCAGCCCAGGTAGTCTGGACTTGGAGCCCATGTGCACTGCGGTGCTCGGCTTCCCCTGAAACCCTATCTCCCAGGTCTGAGGCTCCGCTTCTGGAGCCACAAATGTCATGTTTTGGATTGTTTTTGGTCCCAGGAATTGAAGCCAGGGCCCTCACACTCTGCTACATCCCCAGCTTGCACTTATTTATTTATTTCTTGATCATGCTAAGGATCGTGCTAAGTTGCTAAATCATTCAGACTGGGTTCCATTTGTGTTCTTCCTGGCTCAGCTTACAAGGGGGCTGAGATTTCCCATCACCACCCATCTTGTTTGGGTCTTAAATAGTCACCAAAGACCCAGCTGCTAAAAGCTTTATCAACAGCCTGTGGTCAACTGAGAGGTGGTAACACCTTTAGGAGGTTGGGCCTGGAGGGAGGAAATTGGCTCATAAGGGGTGAGCACTGGAAGGGGATACTGGGACCTTGGCCTCATCCCTCTTTCTGTGTGCTTTTTGCTGTCCCGAGCTGGGTGCCTCGGCTTTACTGCATGCCTCCCATCCTTATGTACAGAGGCCTGAAAGCCATGGGCCAACCGATTATGGACTGAAACCTCCAAACCTGAGAGCCCAAATAAAATCTTTTCTTCTATAAATTGATCCTCTCAGATGTTTTGTCATAGCTACAGAAGGCTGACTGACATAAATGTATAAACAACTTTCCTCGGTAACATGACATTTTTATTTATTCAATTTTTTTTTTTTGTCTTTTTGAGATGGTCTCGTTATGTAGTTCAGGCTGACCTTGAGCTCACTTTTGTAGCCCAGGTTGGTCTCGAACTTGCAACGATCTGCCTGCCTCAGCCTCCCGAGTGCTGGGATTAAAGGCGTACGCCACCACGCCTGGCTAACATGACATTTTTTAAAAATGTATTTCGTACAGCGTCTATAGGGTCTCAGAACACAGATCTGACTTGTAGCGATGCTCCTGTTTTCAGCCTCCCAAGCACCCAGTCTAAATTGCCATCTCGGCATGCCCCAGGGGTGGGTGGGGCTGGCACAGCACTCCAGGGACTGACCCCAGTCACTGCACCTGCCTAAACAGGAGCTTTACTCGACTGAGCTCTCTGGCTGGCCCATGGCACTTCCCATTAGGAAGGGAGGCTGGCTCTGAGCCACCCCTTCTTCTCAGTCTTTCCACTCACAGTGGGGTGAGAGGTACTGAACGAAGGGGCAGGCTTGGATGCTGCTGCCCTGGAAACTCACACATTGCTCTTTACCTCCCTTAGGCTCAATTTCCTCTATGGGGAAGTGGGTTAATGAACTGTTGTCATGAGGGTCAAAAGAGGCATTGCATGTCTGGTGCTGAGTTGGAAGGTAGTTGGCAGTGTGTATCTTTGTCCCCAGCTGCTAACGTGGGGCTGGCAGGGATAAAATCAGAGATAGCGTGTGGAGGTGCCTATTTGTGTCCTGTGGGGTGATTTCTGTTTGGGTGGCTGGCTTAAGGTCAGGTGCTGTCTCTCACCTCTCTCCTCTGCCCATCTTCCTGCCTTGGGCCAGGTCTTCTCCCACTCAAGGGCCTTCTCCTGGGGCAGAAGGATTTACTCTTTCTAGTATTTCATGATCCTCTATAAAGCCAGCCTGGACTCAATGAATGGTGTGCTTTCTGCATACTCAGCCAATCACCCAGAGGGCTTTGACTGGGACAGGCTGGTGGCACGAGTGACTTCTCCAGGCACAGTGGCCCTAGACTCCTCCTGGCTGGGGGTGTGTGGGCACTGGGAAAGAGGCCTTTCCTGGGAGGGGGGAGTGTGAGCGGAGAAGAGAGGCCCCTGTGCCCATGATTGCTCCACCCTCTCTGCCATCCTAAAGCTGTAGAGCCAGATGGAGCCAGGCCCAGCCTCCTTGGCTTCCAGGGCCAGATCTGGCTAAAGGACCTGGGTATCTTCTGTCTTATCTGGAACTCCCTCTGCACCGCACAGAGGAACTTCGTGGCAGCTCCGCCATGATGCTTTGACCTGCAGATGTAGAATGTGTATGTATGCGTGTGTTTGTAAGTGTATGTGTGGGTGTGCTTCTGTGTGTGCACAAGTGGGTGTATTCATTTTTGTTACTTTGTGTGTTAAATTTTAAACACTTCTCCCCATCTCTCCACCCTTGGCCTGGAGTTCTGGAAGCGCTGCGGAAGCCCAGCCCTGCCCCGACACCCTCCCCACTATCTTTCTATTTCAAGGACTGAGTGGAAGAAGCTGATTAGGCTCTGGTTTCTCAGACTGTCCCAGATGGTGGGGAAGGAGCTGAACTCCCCCGCTTCCCTGGCAGGCCTGCTCCTGGCCTAGCCTGGCCTTCTCTCTGCTCTTCCTTGCTCCGCCCTCCCCTGGCTCTCCCTGCGCAGGGCCCCCTGGCTCCTTCCTGGTCTCTTTCTCTGCCTTTCTCTCTTGGTTTCTCCCTTTCTTGCACGTCTTTCTGTCACTCCCCTCAACCCCCATCTTGGCCACCAGAACATGCTGACAGCTGCTCCTCTGGGAGGCGAGAAGACTAGGCTGGCAGCTGAGGAGCTGCGGAGGTGCCAAGCCAGGAGTCCGCGGGTGGGGGCTTCTCTGCCTTCAGGTTGGGGGCGATGAAGGTGTCTTTGAAGGGAGAGGAGCCTTGCCCCTGTAGGAGGCTGAGGGAGGTAGAGCTGCCGGGAGGACTGTGCAGCCTGGCTTAGGTTGTCCCAGACGAGCACAGCAAGCAGCCTCTAGGGAAGTAGAGACAGGTGGTTGAGGAACCATGTGGTGAGGATGGTGCAAGTGTGTGTGTGTGTGTGTGTGTGTGTGTGTGTGTGTGTGTGTGTGTGTGTTCTGAGCATCTTCAGTATGGAAAAGCCTGTGCTTCAGGGTTCCTTCCTGCCCTCTGGCCTGACATAGAGCCATCACAGCTGACACAGGGGCCTGATCCGTGGGAGCAGGAGCTGCAGCAGCTCTGCAGAAGCCCACCAGAAAGCTGGAGGCAGAAGGCAGGAGCAAGGTCCTGCCACCCCTTGCCCTCTGATGTCCAGGCTGTGGTACTCAGGAGTGATAGTGGCCCTTGGGGCAGATACTTGCAGATGTCATTTTGTTCTCTTCAGACCAGGGAGCTCACAGCCCATTTTAATTTTATGATCTGGTTCCTCTTAGAAACAACAAACAAGGCATTCAACTCCGACTGCATCCTTCGAAGCCCAATTCAGGTGTCACCTTTTTATGGGAGGCTTTTATGATTTTCTAATTAGAGACTGTTCTCCTCTAGGGGATGGCCCTACCTTGTACCTGCTGCCAAGGCCAAGCCCACTACTAGGTGATATTTGTGCATCTGTGTGACTTCCTCGGGAGACTTGGCATGTCTTGAGGGTAGGGTCAATATCTGACTCATTTCTCCAGTCTTCAGCAAATGTGGACCCAGAGTGTGAGTTCCTGCACTGATCTTTGATGACAGGCTGGGCTTGAGGGCCAGCGTTGGGCAGGGCAAGGTGCTCCAGGGCCAGGGATGTGTAGTTAAGGGTATGACTGGACCCTCCTGGAACCAGGGCACCAGAACTGAGCTGGTGAGCACTGTGGTCATTCTGGGTTCAGTTTGCCCAGGATTCCAGGGCAGGAAGCAATATAGAGGCACCATCCCAGGAGAACCGCCGTGGTTTTGTCCGCAGAATCCAAGTAAAGGCACAACCTATGGAGCAGGTGCGTCCTCCCACCCTGCAGGCTGGTTTGTCCATCTGCATCTCTCTGTCTGTCCTGCCTTTAGTTCAATTTTAAAAAGATTCCTTCATCCCCAATCCTGCATCTAATGAACCTGACATTCAAAGAAAATGCCTTTGGTAAAGGTCACAAGAGAGAAGTGGCATTCTTACTGACAGTACCTGCCCTTCTGGCACCAACATTCTCTCCCTAGACAGGAACCACGATTCTTGTCCCTTGGAGTACGCTCCTGCCCACCACCAGCTACCACCTTTACATGGCTATTCCAGCTTCGTAATCTGCCTAGAAGATATGCCTTAGTCTGGCCTTATTCATTTGTTCTTTTTCCCTGCTGGCCACTGAAGACACAGTGACTATGCTCCTTGTTGCACAGGAGGAGCCCTGGGAAGTGAATCCAGGGACAGCCACCATCAGATTATGGCTCCAGGTACGTGTTCAGGGGTGAGGCAAGAGGATCCAGGAGGTAGAAAGCCCAGAGACCTCATGCAGCCCTTGAACCTGAGGCCCTGATGCATCAGTAAAGAGTGGCCCAGGAAACTGTGGTGCATTTGTGTTTGGGAAAGTGGCTCTGGCTGCAGGGTGGAGGGCGGATGCAGCTAGAGGGCAGAGATGAGGGGGCCTGGTCCAGGGCAGTGGTAGATTTGAGTGTCCTCAGCCAAGGGAAAGGTGGAAGTACTCTGGCTGCAGTGACCTAGCAGAAGGCGGTGCTACTTATAGCGCTGCAAGTGGATGGCTGGGACAATGGAGGATGCTCTGGTTTAGAACCTACTGTTTGAGGAGGCTGGGGGATAGTGGTGTCCAGAGGAGAGCTGGGAAGAGATTGGAGAGCTCAGAGTGGAGGTGTGTGCAGAACCCTGTAGCCAAAGTCAGCGATGAGAACCCGGGTGGGGCTTCCCAGGGAGCATGCAGCTGAGCCGGAAGCAGGGCCTGGGGAGGAGGGGCAGTGTTGGTGTTAAGAGCAGGCCACGAAGAGGTGTCACATGGAATTTGCAAAGGAGCAGAGAACAGGACTTTAAGAAGGGAGTGGAGGCCAGGCCACCTATGGCCGGCCCTAAGAGGAAGCCCTTCTCATTTCACAGATTAACAACCACAAAGTAATTTGTGGGAAGCAGAGCTGGGAGATCAACCTGGCCTGATTGGATTCCGCAGGAAGCCCTGGTGGCCGCCTTGTGCTTCCACCCTTGAAGGTCACTGACAGCCACAGCCTTTTCTTATTCTTATCCAGAAATGCTCTGGGGAGGGAGGGCCTGAGCTCTGCCATGGCCACGTTGCTGCTGACCATGTTCCCAAGGAGGTCCCACCCAGCCTCACCCAACCGTACTTAATCCCATCTGGCCCTGTCTTCTGTGTCTGCTTTCTTGCTGAGCTCTCCCATTCCCAAAGAGCCGGGTCTGTTCTGAACGCCAGTGTAGTGGCTGCTAACGGCTCTATGGTGCTTCCTCTGTTCTAGCCTCTCTCAATACTTGAGCTCACTTAATTCTCTGTAGAGAACTTTGTCTCCATTTTACAGATGGGGAAACCAAAGCATGGAGGGTTGAAGTGCTTTGCCTAAGCTCACCCAGCTGGCAGATATCAGAGCTGGGCCCTGAGCCCATGCAGCCTGTGAGCTCAGAGTCCACCTTCGACCTCTGCTCTCAGCCCACAACATCTCTTCCTTAGCTCCTGCTTCCTTCCCAGAGGCTGACAATTGCTGAGCACCACAAGCAGAGACATGTCCTCCATGTATGCTTCCATGGTGAGAGTGAGAGTGGGGACACAATGACGTGTTGCCTGTCATGCCTGTTATGACTAATTTTGGGCACAGTTTTAGCCCTCCATGGCAGCTCAGGATGAATGTGGCCCAAGCCCTCTGTACTTGGGCCCAGGCTTTCATGGAGGTGGAAGGGACAGCCATGGCCTCAGTGTATGGGGATGTGGGCACATGTATCAAAGCTACCCATCCCTTGGGCTCCTTCTTGGTAAAATGGGCACAAAATAGCACCCAGCACCTTGCACACACAGGATGGGCAGAAGAGGCCACGAGTCTTAAGTGTGCAGTTTTGTTGACGTGTGTCATTCTTACGTATTTAACCTGAGCCCGCTCCTAGGTTCTTGTGTGATCATGCAACACAGCAGCTGAGAATGTGCATGGCCATTGCGGTCAGGGGATGGCAGTTGGAATCTTGGCTTTTTCTTTCCTTCTCTGTTTCTCTTACTGCCCAGGATTGCTTTAGCTGTCATGGGTCTCTTCTAGTTCCATGTGAATTTTAGAATTGTTTTCTCTCATTCTAGAAGGAGTAGTATTGGTATTTGGATTGAGATGGCATTAAATCTGTGTATCAGTTTTTGGAAGAGTAACTGCCTTCACCATATTGGTTCTGGCTCTCCAGAAACAGGGGGAGCTTTCCATTTTCTGATGTCTTTTTCATTCATTCTTTCTTTCTTTCTTTACCCATTCATTCATTTTAATGAGGAAAAAGGTAAAATAGCAATGAAACAGTTTCAAAACAGGTTAGTAGGATGGTTACAATAATTAATACAATGTATATTATTGTCTTCATAGTATCAAGGGACAAGATACAGGCATGATGTCTTTTATTTTTGTGGGACTGGGTTTGAAACTTATGATCTTGAACTTGCCAGGCAGGCACTTGTGCCACGGAGCTATCTCCTGGGCCCCTCAGGCATGATATCTTGTCTAAACAATGTTAGTACAAACTTATTATCAATGAGCTAAGAAAATAGCTGTATATCTATCCTAACTCTCTTGTGTATACATATATATACACATATACATATACATATACATACACATATATTTTTTTCTCTCTTTTTCTTTTTAAAGTTTCTAATACTAGTGGAAAACATCATGCCAGGTCTTATAGGTAGATTCAATTTTCTTTTTCAGAGTATTATGGTTTTCATTGTAGATGTCTCTCACTTTCTTGTTAGGTTAATTTCTAAATATTTAATTCTGTTTTGGTGCTATTATAGATGGTATTATTTTCCTAATTTCTTCTGCAGTAAGTTCACTGGTGGTATTTGCTGGTGGTTCTGTTTCTACTGCAGGTGTCTTGCCATGTGGAGGATGGATGCTGGGCCATTTTAATTATACAGCAAGGCAAGTGTAATCTCTCAAGACAGGACAGTGGGGTACAGCCAGGCCCCTGGTGATTTGGGGTTGTGTGTGAAGCAGCCAGCTTAGGTCCTGGCCCACACTTCTGGCTCAGGAGACGGTAAAGGAGGCCCAGGTCCAAGAGGAAGTTCTCTGTGTTGAGCCTGGCTCAAAGAAATGCTGACCTAGAGTGGAGTCCAAGTTTCTCAGAGCCCTGTTTACATGGGCCCTGCACCTCTCCCCCATTCCTTCTTTATTCTTGGCTCTGGCCTCCCTATGAAGTGAGTATAGGCTTCTAGTCATCTCTCCAGGCGGTATCACCTCACTGATGCTGTTTGACCCATCCTCTGTGTCCCCAGAGTCCTGACGCATCCTCCTGTTGGCTTTCCTCCTGGATCTGAAAGCTTGCAGTAAGCAGCCAGGCCCCAGGGATCACTTTCCTTTTCAAGCAGGAAACGCCAGTGCGAGCAGCAGCTTACTCCATGCTTAGTTCCTCATGGACGCTTTCCAGAGCATCCAAGCCTCAGCTGCTGAGGGTATTTTACTTCTCATTTGTGCTCAGGGATAGACCCACACAAACCTGCAAATAGGGATACAAGCCTCCCTGCCACAGGGCCTCTGCATGTACTGTTCCTTCTGCTGGGAAAGCCATTTTCCCAACATCTCTCCCCTTACCTAGTTAATTCTTCCCTGTCCTCCAGCTTGTAATGCAATTCCAGCTCCCCCTGAAGTCCATGTTTCTTTCTCATAAAGCTGTGTTCTTTCTTTAGATGTCATCAAAGAGACTGTGACAGTCTGTGTGCACCATGGGACAGGATTGGGGCCTGAGTTTCTCTCCATTGCACTGCCTGCACCACCAGCACAGCTTGCCCAGAGAAAGTGCTCACTAGGTATTTGCTGGAAAAGGAAATGGCATTGTTCTTGGTGTTAGGGTAAAGGCATGATCCTGGTCCCCATTTGTGGGGTGCATCTAATAGCCCTTCTTAATAGCCATCTTACCTCCATCCTGCCTTTGAGCGAGCCCTTCTGCTTAAAACCATAAAAGTCCCCAGTCCTGGCCCACTGTTCTTGCTGTGTGTCTGAGGAGGAATTGCGTGGGAATGCTCGCATGTGCCATGCAAACAAAGGATCCCCTGGGACACAGATCCAGAAGACTAACAGGTAATCCTTCCTCCCCCCTCCTTCCCTTCCTCCCTCTCTCTATGGTCCTCCTCCTTCCTAACTACCCAGTTCCTTTGAGCTTTTAAATGCTAATGAATATAGTGACTCTTCAGGAGGAAGGGTCCAGCGCCAGACTCCAAATGTGTTTGATCTTGAGATTTATTGATTTTGCAGAGCAAAATTAGAGCTTGTGTTTGTAGGTAATTCTCTGGGGGATATGTTGCCCTAGAGTAGAGTCCAAGTTTCTCAGAGCCCTCCTTAGGTTGCTGTGGACCTTGGTCCTGCACCTCTCCCGCTTCCCTTCTTTATTCTATGCTCTGGCCTCCCTGTGAAGTGAGTGTAGGATTCTAGTCATCTCTCAGGGTGGTATCACCTCTCTGATGCTGTGTTTGACCCATCCTCTGTGTCCTCAGAGTCCCTGATGTATCCTCCTATTGGTCATGACCATAACCTGCTGTAAGGAGTGACTGATATGTCTGCCTTCCCTTTAAACTCTCCAGGGTTAAGATCAAAGCCATGTCTTATTAATGGCTATGTCCCCATGACCAACTCTGCACCTAAGTGTGTATTTGTTCAATGATGATAAGAGGGCGATTAGTAAAGTATATGTTTCCAGGCTTGAAATAGTGAAGCTGGGTGCATGACACACACCTGTAATCCCAGCTACTCAGAAGGCTAGATAGGTTGGGAGTTCAAGTCCAGCCTGGACAACAGAGAAAGATCCTATCCCATAACACAACACAACAGTAGTGAAAAGAAAAATTCAGTGTCTTTTGCCAAGATCAGTAGTACAAATCTGTGTCCCCATCTTTGTCCTGCATTTCTGCATTTCAGCCCACAAAGGAAGAGGTGTATGACATTCTGATAGGTTTTGAGTCTCCAAACTCCATCAAGGCTTGGGCTTTCTTTATCTTGCCAGTGTGTGTGTGTGGGGGGGTAGGGTTGGGTAACTAGGCAATGAAGAATGGGGTGGAAATGGGGAAGGGGCAGGGCATGAGTGGATGGTGCAGTGTTTGCCCTAACTGGCTACTTCCTGGTCCCTCTCTTGCCCACTCCTGGCAGACGCTGAACAGAGAGGTCTTCTTCTCGGCATATTGTCTCCAGGCTTCAGTTTGCATATTCCTGATCACTAGTCCGCTATCCTTCTTTGGTAGATCTTCAAGTGGCAAAAGATTCTGTTCTTTTCCCTCTGTTCAATCTCACTCAATAAACTTAATCTAATTTGCAAAGTTAAGTGCCATCTCTATGCCCACATCTCCTGTTCCACCCAAGCTACTGAGGTCCATCCACCCAGCTGTCCATCTACAAGCTCCTCCTCCTGGAGCACCCAATCTAAAAAGCCTAAAGCAGGTTCCTCAGTTTTTCTTTCCCTGAAATGAATTTCTTTGTCTCTCATTTCAGAAGAGACATTGTTTGCTCACTCATTTCTACAAGCCAAAACTCTCTCCAGAGTCAGCTCATCAGTCAGGCCTGTGAGCTGCATTCCTAAATAGAGCCTACATCTGCCCCTTGTGGCTAGCTCCTTGGGTAAGATGTCATCACCGCCTCTCAGCTGGATGGTGGCAGAGCAATCAAACTGCTTCCTGATCTTTGCAAGAGCACAGCCCAAACTTTGAAGTTACTGAAGGTGAGGGCTTTGGAGTGAGACAGCTTACGGACTCATATCCTGGTCCCACCACACATATCTGTGTAACCTTGAAGGAGGAACAAACCCCTCTGATCTTATTGTGAATGGTTCAACCCCGGGGAGACACAGAGATAGGAATGAGAAAGATAGACAAGATGAAAAGCTGGGTTAGGCGGTTGTCAGTCTGCCTCATGGGCAAGACTAACTCAACTCACACAGATAAGATCCTTTATTTATACTTCTACGAAGTTTGCATCCCATGACACAAGGCTACCCAGCGACCAATAGCTGGCCTGATCCAGACAGGATGTTTTTCTCAACAGCATATTTTTCTCAGCACTGGGGTAGTTTCCTGCTCCAGCAATGGAGGCACAGTCCCAACTACACACACTTGATCCAATTCCTGGCTTCCTGCGGCTCCCAACACTCACCTAAGAAATAAGGCAGAAGTAATAATTAACCTGCTTTGGAAGTGTGTGTTGATAGGATCTTCCCTTCATGGTTAAAATGATGAGATGAGGGCCAGTGAGATAGCGCAGCAGACTAAGTGCCTGTTTAGGCAAGTACAGAGACCAGGGTTCGATCCCTCATACCATATGCCACACTGGCCCCATAGTGTAATCCTAGTGATGCAGAGGCTGAAAACAGGAGGATCACTACGAGTCTGAGCTGCATAGTGAGACCCTGTACCAAGTATATAAAAAACAAAACTAAGCCAGGCGTGGTGGCTCATGCCTGTAATCCCAGCACTTGGGAGGCTGAGGCAGGAGGATCAGTGTGAGTTTGAGACCAGCCTGAGTTCGAGACCAGCCTGGGCTACAAAAGTGAGCTCAAGGCCAGTCTGAACTGCATAATGAGACACTGTCTCAAAAAGAAAAAAAAAAAAAAAAACCCAAAACAAACAAAAAAAACTAACTAAATAAATGAATAAATAAATAAATAAAATGAGGAGATGAGATTGGATAATAGACTTCTTGGATGCAATTTCACCAGGAAAGCACAAAATCAGACCAAACATTCTGGGAGCACTGCATTTGGAAAAATGCACTGCTAAGACTGTTGGCCATTATTATCAAGTCTACTAAGTTCAACTGCTATCCTAGGTAATTTGCATAAATTAGTGTATGATAATTAGATCATGACCTTGAGAAGCACCCTAAAGGAGACTCAGTATAGTTAAGTATTTTGTCCAAAGCCACATGGAACCTGTGAATAACAGAATCAGAAATTTCGAGTCCTAGTTGCTTGACCACAGAATTGGCTGTAGTTGTAGAATCCAGCCCCACAAAGAGGAAATACCATTCCTTGGGCTTGAAGGAGGCTTTGCTATTTATAAAGAGGTTTCCTTGCTGGGTCTGGTGATGCACAACTATAATTCCAGCACTGTGGGTGGCTGAGGCAGAAGAATCAGAAGTTCAAGCCCAGTCCTGGCAACTTAGCAAGACACTAAGAATTAAAAAACAGAAAGGGCTGCAGATGTAGTGCAGTAAAAGGGCCTGGGTTTAATTCTCACTATTGGATAAACAAAAGGACAAAACCAAAACCAAACTAAGTTGCTTCAGCCAAACCACTCAGTCTCTGAGAGTTTCAGTTTCCCTTCTAGAAGAAAATGCTCAGATGAGCCATAACATTGCCAGGTGGCTTGAATTGAAATGCTAGAAGACAGGCTAAAGTGCACTGCCTACCCTAAGTACACAAGTGACTATTCCCTCCTTGAGTGCTTGTGGGCAGTGAAGATTCAGACAGGCTGCCCTGCTCTGGGGGCAGCGGTTGGCAATGCTGCTCTTTTCCTGTACCTAGGGTTACCACAGTGTCTCTATAGTTACTCTTGATTTTTTTTTTTTTTTTTCTTAATGCATTTGGTACAGGGTCTACAGGGACTACAGGATCTCACCATGTAGATCGGACTTGTAGTGATCCTCCTGTTTTCAGCCTCCCAAGCATGCCACCATGCCCAGTCTCAATCCTTATTGCAGCGTGCCCCGAGGGCAGGGCTGGCATGGCAAGCCGGGGATCGAACCCTGGCTGCTGTGCTCTAAGTAGCCCTCTTGATTTCTTGACTCAGTTTCTTTATCAAACTCATCAGACTCCCTCCTTCTGGCTCTTTCTATTTTTACTTTTTGATCCTGGAGATGGAACCTAGGGACTTGTACACGTTAAGAAAGGGCTCTACCACTGAGCTACACCCCAAGCTCTTTGCTATTCCAGCCACCTGAACACCTGCCTGGAAGTTCTTACCTGGAAGAAAATCTCTACCATACAACTGCCCTTGCATCTGACCATTATTCTCACTTAGGGAGAACAGGGCTGTTAGTCTACATTCGATCTCAGCCAAAAGGCTGAGGAGCAATAGGACTGTTAGTCTAGGTATAAGGGCAAAGTTATTATGTTTTTGGTGCCCCCCACTTTTAGATATGTTTCCTATGGGGACTGGAGTTGTAAGAGGCTGTTCTGTTCAGATCTGTGGCTTCTGCTGCTTATTTTGGGTCCTGGTAGTGAAGCTTCCCCTGTCCCAGGCCTAGAAGATGAGCACAATGACTACCTGTGCCCAGCGGAGGCAGCAGAAGTGGGCACATAGGCCTGGGAGCACTGCATGTGTGGGGAGGGGTGGTCACTGGCAGCTCTGCCCCGAATCTGCAGGCCACCCCTTCTAGCCTGTGTTACACAGAAAGGATGTGGGCATGCTCTCAGGAAGACTGGCAGAGAGAGCACATCTGTACCAGGGCCATAGCAGGCTGGTTGCCAGTGACCAAGAGACTCAATTCAAGCTAGTTAAGGCAAAAAGCAGAATTTACTGGCACATAGACTTGGGTTTCAGGGACAGTTGCCATCAGGAGCTCAAAAGCTATCAGGATCATTTCCCTCCTCTGTGGGCGTCAGCTGTGTCCTGTTCTTCTGCAGACTTCCGGGGACCAGAGCCAAAGCAACTCCAGGCTCCTGTGTTCCCCAAGTTCTTGTCTTCCCTAGCTCAGTACTGAGCACACACAACTGCATGCCTACATGGCACACAGTGGGCACGCTCCTTTTTCTCTGTCACAAAGGCACCACCCATTTCTCAGACTTTCACAAAAGGCTCAGGGAACAATACCACCCCTTTAAAAACTCCACCTTACATCCCAAGAGGATGCAGTATGTTTCTCCAAAGTGAATGCACTTCCCTCAGGCTGCCTGGTGAAGATGGACCCTCAGGCAGGCCCGACTGAGGGGTCACTGTGAGATCATGCCTGCTGGAAAGGGGAGAGGGGCAGCTCTCACTTAGGATCAGCAAATGAGAGATCATTGCAGAACTGTGTTGCTCAGATGTGTCATAAAAAGTGATTCGGCCCTGGGCTGACATTTCCCAGCAGGCCCAAAAGCTAGGCCAGGACTCCTAATGCTGCCGTCAATAAACCGTCACGACTGGAGCATTATTAGTGGTGTCTTTTGACCTGAGAGGTTGCCTGGGGCTGTGGAGGCTTAAGAAGACCTGAGTATTGTCCTAGATTCCCTTAGAGGAGGGGGCAAGGAGGATGACTGGTGCTCGCACAGTATGGCGCTGGGTCAGCGACAGGTCTGGCGAGGGGTAGAGGGTAGGGAGACAGGACTGGGGTGGGCTGGCCAGACTTCTGGCAGCTTTTTCAGCTCCCAGGGTGTGGAAAGCACTTCATATTGCTACACCTGTACTGTATCTGCAGTTCCATTTCACAGCAGAGGAGTCTGAGGCTACACAGAGAGAACTTGGCCTGTGCAGATTCCCAAAGTCAAGGGCAGAGCGGGAGTAGAATTCGAGGCTCCTGGTGTCCAGATGAGGTCACTCTCTTACCACAGGGCAGACCACAGCTAGCTGAAGGGGGCAGAGGAGGTGCATGGGACAGTTACAGGAACCTGAGGATGGAGAGCCGCGAAAGAAGCAGTGCTGAGACTCAGGCTCGCAGCCCTCACAGATGCATGGAGACCCAGAGCAAATGCACATGCTTGACTTCCTGCGGGCGACTGCAGTCACCTTTTGGCACCTTCTGCAGACCCAGGCCTTCTGCCTGAACATCTCTCTCTGGACATGAGAGGTCCCCTGGAAAGCCCCCAGACCCGTTACACTCCCCAGAGCTCAAGCTGACAGTTCTCTTTTGCCATTTCCCCACCTGCTCTCCTCTGCCACCTCAATGAATGGCATCTTCCATAAACCACTCAAACCACAAATCTGGGCATCACCCCAACCCCTCTTCAATCAATCTTCAAGTTCTCTGGATTCTTCTTCCTAACGTCACTCAAATATATCTTGGCTCTGGTCCCCCCCAGTACCAGGAAACCCAGGCTACAGAAGTTGGAGTGGCTTCTCCCTGGGAGATGATGGGGGGGGGGTCTCCACGTGCCAGTGCTGCGGTGATGGGAGGCGCAGCCATCGAGGGGAGAGGACAGCCATCTCGGCATCCCATGGGGAGGGAAAGTGGGCACAGAAGAGAGCTGTTGACAGACTCCAGGCTGCTATATTGGGAAGATTTGACAACACACACAAGGAGAGAGTGAGGGCGTGTTGACGGCTGGTGAGAGGCGCGGGGGCTGGCTGGGGACGTGCCACCACCACCCACGTAGGAGGAAGTTGGGAACAGATTGCTTGGGACCAGTGCCAGCCTCCTGAAGAGCCACTGCTTCCTTCCCTTTCTCAGTCACTCCGGCACCTGCTGAGCAATTGAGGAAGGGGCTGTCTGGGGACATGAGCTGTGAAAGTTCTTGCTGAGGTGGGACCCCAACTTTGTAGAGAATAGCCTCCCTGCCCTTCTGCCTTATTTCTCCATCGCATCCTATCCTATCCCACCCCATCCCATCCTATCCCATCCCACCCACCCCATCCTATCCTATCCCAGATCCTATCCCACCCACCCCTATCCCACCCCATCCCATCCTATCCCATCCTATCCCATCCCACCCACCCTATCCTACCCCATCCCATCCTATCCCAGATCCCATCGCACCCACCCCTATCCCACACCGTCCCATCCTATCCCATCCCACCCACCCCATCCCATCCCGTCACATCCTGCCTGCACCCCACCTGATCCATTCCCACTCCAATCAATCCCATCCACTGTATCTTATCCTATTGCATCGCATCCCGATATCATCCTATGCTTTTATATTCGTGTCCCATCTTTTATCACCCTCCCTACCCCCTCCCATCCTCGTCCCTTCCCCATTCATCAGCACAGGACAGTTCTTCCATTTCATTATCTCACCTTGAACGGAAATGGAAACAAGAAAGTAGGTTTATTTATTTACTTTTTCATGCCAGGAGTAAAATTAATCATACTCTGCCTGCCTCCCATGCTCATTTGGAGCCAATGGAGCATTAACATGGAAGTTAGGCAGGTGGAGACCAAGCTGTCACTTTGTCTCTGATGAATCATGGAGGATGTGGCACATGGCCACACTGGCTCCACAGACCTCTGTCTCCTAACTGGTGCTCCAGGTAGAGGCAGAACTGGACAATTTGGGCTCTCTCCCCTGCGACGGTCTCAGGAGGCCCAGTCACATCCTGCAGTTATGTCTGGATCTCTTCTCAGACGGAGTCGGCAGGGGTATTTCCGGTGTGACATTTTTGGACACGTGTACGTCTATACTTGTAGCTCTTGTGGTAGAGCAAGGCCTGGCTGTGCAGCCTAAGCCAACACGGGCTAAACCTGAGGTGGAAATAAGAGCGTGAAGAACAGTCCCTCCAAGGTGCTCCACGTGAGAGCTCAGCCCATCGAATGGGTGCTGGTGGATGGAGGGAGCTAGAGCCAGCTGGCTTTGGTTCCTCTATTCCAGAGGCCACTGTGCAATGCCACCTCATCTGTCCCCATCTCACTGCCTAGAGTCCTCTGGAATGAGATCCCCAGGCCCACCGGATCTGTTGTCCCTCTGAGGGCAAGGAATAGGGGGTAAGAGTAGATTCCAAGAGACTGGTAGGTTTCTCTGCATGCCTTCATCTTGCTGGGATGCATTCAGGAGGTGCAGCTGCAAGGGACACAGCCTGAGGCAGGGGACGACTGTGTTGCTCCTCCCTCCTCTCTGGGTTCCCTTTCCCTCCTTGCCTCAGTGCCCTTGTTCTTATGTGGCCCCTCTTCTCTCCATAGCAGATGTGTACCTCCATCCTGGCCTGTGCGGAATCAGGCTGGATTCTCCATGACGATCATCCTCCGGGAAGAAGCTGGTGTGGTGGGGTTGGGAGTGAGTGCTGCCTCTGTGACTCAGGTGACAGGATCTTAAGTGCTGTTAAAATCTAGACAAATTCTGCCTGATGAGTTCCTGGGAGCACTTGAGCAGCTTCTGTGTGTGCATGTGTGCGTGCACGCGTGTGTGTGTGCCAAAGCAGACCAGATGTCTGAGCATGGTTCGGCTCTGACCGTTAGTAATTGGCTTGCCTGTGGCTCAGGTAAGTTCACCACCTTGCAGAGCTCCACATTCCCTGTGCTTGTGGTACATATGGCTCTTTGCTGAGGCCAGCCAATGGGAGAAACCCTGGAGAGTTGAGTCCTCTGGCTCCATTGTCACTGTCACCATTGACCTGAGTCAGCATGGTCGATCAACACTGGAAGACCAGGTTTTAACGGCAGGAACAAAGCTTCGGTCTGGGGACATCTTAGACGGTTTGGGTAAGGCATACCACCCGTTGGCTGGGCCTGGTTGGATGGGCAGAGCTGGAGGGCAGTTCACAAGAGGACAAAGGCTCTCCGGTGTTTGGGGGGCTGGGAGGGGTGCCCAAATCCTAGTGCTACAAGTTTACATCATGGGGTGACACCCGAGGGGGACTCGGGAGGCTGATGTGCAGAGCTTTGGGCTGTGCAGGCAGGAGTGCTGAGGAGCTCAACACAGCCAGCCCTTTGCAGATGGGCAGCTGAGGCTCAGCGCACCGCTGGGGTCGCGAGGAATCCAGGACTGCTCAGAGCTGAGGTCTGTGCTCCCTGCTTTCTCCAACTCTAGGGGCCTCGAATGCTCAGCCAAAAATAGTCAGATTTGCTCCTACCCCAGCAAGTCACTGATGCCTATGGGTGGGGTAGTGTGACCACAAGACAATAAGGGACAGACCTTCTCCTTCAGTCCTGATGCTTTATAATGGAGCACTTTGGGCCAGTAACACAGACAGCTGGGCCTGTTAGGTATTGTGCCCACGTGTATTCTGCGTGCCTGGGGCAGCAGTCAGCCTGCCTCAAGATAGAAGGTAGCCCGGTAGGAAGCACAAGAAAGGTGCCAGCCCCCCTCAGGCTCTCTGACGCTGCGATTCTCTTGTGCCTCAGGGCTCCAAGGAGAGGTCACAGATCTCCCTGGTGGGAGGAGTCTGGAGCGAGGCCCTTCCCAGTGAACAGCACGCTGGAGGTGTGACTCCTTGCAGCTGTTTCATTGGGTGCCCGCTCTCAGGGCTGGGAACAACCTGTCCAGTGGTCCATCCTATTTTTCCCCAAACACGGTTCCAATCACATCCACCCATCTATTGGAAACGTCTCAGTCCTGGCCTGATTCTAATGATCCAGCCGCCCTGCCATCTCCATTTGCCATGAATTTCTAACTATCTCTGCCTGGGGAATGGTCGTTAGCCGCTCAAGAGTAATCGCTCCCGCGTCCATCACCTTGGTGATTAGGGTCCTCGATTTGCCTGCCACCTCTCAGGGAAGGGGGAGTGAGGTGGGTTCCCGGGGCCTGGCTGCCCTGCCCCCAGTGGGTGGGGAAGAAGGGGGACAGGCCAGCTTGTTAAATCTAATTACCTGGCTGCCGACAGCGGGCCTGAGCTCTTCTGAGAGCCGGCTCTGCCCACCGCGTAATCCTCTGCCTGCCTTTCCGCCATAACGAGGGGCCGCCACCAGCTGCCGCTCGGCTAGATGGGACTGAGTTTAATTGCTACCCAAAATGTCAGCCCTTTCAAACCCACAGTATTTCATCACTTACCTTTAAAGAAGAGGGGAAAAAAATCAATTTGGACCGTAAGTTTCAGCAGCAAAGCCTGCAGAAAGGGCTGCCCAGTTCTTCAGGGGAAGCTGTTCTTTTCATTAAAATAGCTATTTTTAAAACTCTCTCCCTCTCTCTCTCTCTAACACGAGATGAAAAATCCCAGCTACAAGAAGAAACCCTTTCATGAGGGAATAATAATATAAAAAAGAGTTTTAAAAAGCCCACTTCTAAAATGGGTCCCTTTTTTTTTTTTTTTTAAACCTCTCAAAGGTTAAAAAAAGAAAAGAAAAAGGTTTTATTCTCAAAGGGGCTTTACACGTGTGATCGTGTCTGACCCTCGCAGAAGCATGGGGTGGTGGAGAGGGGCAGATGTCATTGTCCCCATTTTATGGATGAAGGAATGAGGCCTCAGAGACCAGTGGCTGTGCTGAGGTAGGGATGGGTCCTGTTTAGGGGGCAGAAAAGAGGATGCCTATTTTCTGGTAGTCAGATTGGTCTCTTCTTTCCGGCCTGTGCGTCTGGTCCGCAGATACCCCCACCTTCCAAATTCAACCTATTTACTTACTAACTCACAGAGTAAAAAAAGGGGGGGCATTGAAAAACCCCCTCAACCCCCAGAGGCTCGTTAGAGTTTAACACTCATTTAACTCTCTGTGAGATCACAGCCATCCTTTTTTCCCTAGGGAGAATTTTTTCCTCTTTCCTTCAGAAGAAAGGAATGTAATTCTTTTGGAGATTACAGTCCCTGGAAACTGGTTTCTTAAGCTCCTGCCTGGAGAAGTGTTTCGAAGTCTGCAGACTAATTAACCCCATTGTTCAGAATTAATCACCTCAGGAATATTTGGAGTCAACAAGAAATGTATCAATTGGGCTCTTAATAAACCTAATGAAATGACTCAACATAAAGGCATATAAAACAGACTTTTAAAACATTAGGATAAACCGCCAACCTCCCAGAGCTCTCTGCCTCACACTCAATCTTAATTGACACTTTATTAGCACGGAGAACTGCCAACAGCCTGGCAAGTTCCCCCACTTTGCTTGCCGAAATGATAAAGTTTGTGTTGGGAGAGAGAGAGAGAGAGAGAGAGAGAGAGAGAGAGAGAGAGAGAGAGACAGACAGACAGACAGACAGACAGACAGACAGACAGACAGACAGACAGACAGACAGACAGAGAGACAACTTGGAGTCTTTGGTGAATGAAAACAGGAAAGAAGGAACCAGAGTTGTATGGTAGAAATGGAAGCGACAGGGTTCCCAGCATCTTTCCCACTCACTAGAATCTAGTGCAAGGAAGGCTCTCAATTGCTGTATCCCTCAGGCTTGAGGAATTGTCGTGGATACACAGCTAGACACAGCCACCCTATCTGCCTCCACCTTGCTTACCAGGAGCAGGGGGGCCCTGGCTGGAGGAAAATGCTGATGAGCCAGAGAAGGTATGCAGCGGTGTCTTCTCCTTGTATCAGTTTCTACTGTGATGAACATTGCTTCTGAAGGGTGGGGCCCTCTGCCAATCCTGTATTCTCTAGTTCCTCTAAATTTCTGCTAATTCTGCCTCAAGAGTGAAGTAAGTGGAGAGAGGCCCCAAGTTCTGCCTGGCAACCTCAAATCCACTACTAGATGGGTTCTATTTCAAAGAGCTTCATATGGTTTGGTTGTCTATCCCTGGCATGTGTGACTGCTGTGACTCAGCTGCCTCATCCCTCCTATTCCTTCTTTTCCTCTTTCCTGTCTCCCTTTCTTCTGTAATTTTTGGGAACATAGTTTTAGGGCTCAGCTCAGTAAGATGAGGAGCTGCATACTTTCTGGGGTGAGTTTGCTTGTTTAGAGCAAGCCAGCAGGGAAGAAGGATTAGAAAGAACCCAGTGGTGCCCCAGAGAGGACAGGGACAGTTGTGGTGTGGCTCATGAACAGATGGGTGGCAAGGACACAGCTTGTGTTTGTTTCTCTCTCTCTTTTCCTTCTTTTTCTCTTCTTCTCCTTGTCCTCCTCCTCTTCCTCCTTTTTCCTCCTCCTCTTCTTCTTCCTCTTCCTTTTCTTCTTCTTCTCCTCCTCCTCCTCCTTTTTCTCCTTCTCCTCCTCCTTCTCCTTCTTCTTCCTCTTCTTTTCTTCACAACTGGGGACTGAACTCAGGTCCTTGTGTTTGCCAGGCAAGCACTTATTCTATTGAACTATCTCCCAACCCCACAGCTTGTGTTTGATTGGAAAATGACGAGGGAGTCCCCACTGTGGGCTAGAGTCCTATATTGCATAGATGCTACAGGTTCTGGGGCCCAACTGTCTCAATTTGAGTCCTGGCTCTGCTGCTTATGAACTGTGACTGTGTGGCTCAGTTACCTCATCTGTAAAATGGGATAGTAACAGTGACCTCTAAAAGCATTTTTATAAAGATTAATTAAATATAGTAGCATTCCCAGGACTGTGCCTGATATAGAATAAATACGGTAAGGACTTTTCTTGTGTTATGTAAGAAAATGAGAAGTGTAATACCATTTATTGGTCACTCACTTGTGTGATGTCATGAAAGGCTCAGGGTTTGAGAGAGAAAGGTCAGCGGGGTCAGGTGCTTTGGACTTGCAGGGCTCTGCCAGGGGGTCTCTGCCTCGGGAGACTGGCTGCTAGGTCCTGGGTCAGGACCTGCAGGGCTCTGGTGTCCAGGCACCTCAAGGCCAGGCACAGTTTCGAGAATTCCATTCTCACAGAATCTTAGGAGGTAATGTTACAGTTGTATGTGCTTTGTCACCCAAGATTTATATGTTGGGAACTTGGCCCCCAGGGGGGCAATGCAGGGTAGCTCTTCCAAGGGGTGCAGTCTGGTGGGACATCTAGGGGTGGAGATTCAGGCATTTCTCATGGAAATCTGGCTAGTTCTTTAAAACAGGTTCTCATAAAAGCCCAGATCTTGCCCAACCCAGGCTCTCTGGCTCCCTCTCACACATACTCCTGCCAGTACTGTCGGTCATGTGACACAGGAGGACCCTCACTAGGGTGAGCTGATGCAGGTGCCATGCCTTTGCATTTTCAAAATTGGAAGCTAGATAAATTTCTTCATGAGCAGTCTGCCTCAGGTGGAAGTTTTTTTTTTTTTTTTTTTTTTATGTATTTGGTGCAGGGTCTCACTACACAGCTTGGACTCATAATGATCCTTATTTTTTCAGCCTCTCCAGTGCTGGGATTACTGGTGTACACCACCACACCTGGTCTCAGTGGCCAGCTCAGCATGCTGAGAGTGGGGCTGGTGTGACATGTGGTGCTGGGGATTGAACCCTGGTCCCTGCACTTGCCTAAGCAGGTGCTTAGTCTGCTGAGCTATCTCGCTGGCCCCAGTGCTTGTTTGCTTTTTTTTCATAGTAACACAAAATAGATTAATAGAAGTGGTATAATATTTATTCTCACTTCACATGAGGGAGCTGAAACACAGAGCAGCTGAGGATTTTGTGCAAAGCACATAGGTAGTAATGATAGGAGTAGGCTTGAAACAGTTATTCTGGATCCAACATCTGTGATTTCAGCCAATTAGTCATTCACTGGCTGAGACTTGGTGTTTTAACTCTGAAAGCAATATGCAGGAACAGAACTATGACAGTTTCTCTAAAAGTCATGCTGGAACTTAAACCTGGAAGTAGGGAACCCAAAGGTCTTGCTCTAAAAGTGATTTAGGTTTTTTTTTTTTTTTTTTAAAGTAAATAGACAAACATATCCTAAAACTCCTTTAAAAATGGAAGGGGCTCCAAGTACTCCAGAATAATCTTGTAAAGTAAGAGCAAAGTAGGAAGATTCACAGTTCCTGATTTGAAAGCTTACTATAAAACTATAATAATCAAAACAACAAGGTACTAGCTTAAGGAGATCAGTAGACAAGAAATGAAAGTCCAGAAACAACACATACATGTGTAATTTTTGACAAGTGTTCCAAACTTATTCAATAAAGATTGAATAGTTTTTTTCAATAAATGGTCCTGAGACAACTGATTATCCACATGCAAAAGAACAAATTAGAACTGCTACTTCACACCACATAAAAATTTAAATGGATCAAAGATCGAACCACAAGCATTAAAACTATAGCGTTTTTATGAGGAAACAAAGGTATTCTGAAATATGACATAAAATACAAGCAGTAAGAGAATAAGTAGGTAAATTGCATTTTAACACATTAAAATGCTTGCGTATCAAAGGACACCATCAAGACAGTGAATGGGAGAAGGTGTTGGCAAGTTATTTGATAAGAGTCTAGTATCCAGAATATGTAAAGAACACTTACAAATTAACAACAAAGGACAATTTAAAAATGGACCAAATATTTAAAGAGGCAATTCTCAAAAGATATACAAATGGCCAAAATGCACACCAAAATGCTCAATGTCATTAGTCCTTAAGGAATTGAAAATAAAAATCACTTTGCATGTACTAGGATGGCTTCATGCAAAATCAAATGGAAAATAACAAGTGCTGACACGGATGCTGAGAAGTTGGAGCCCTTACACATCGCTGGTGGGGATGCAAAGCGGTACAGTAGAAGAGGATAACAGTTTGGCGCTTCCTCAGAAAGTTAAACATAGAATTACCATATGATCCAACAATTCCACTCTGAAGTATTTATCCAAGAAAAGTGAAAACATATGCTCCCACAAAAACTTGTGCAGGGGTGTTCGTAGCAGCAACACTTGTAATAGCCTCAAAATGGGAACAGCTTGAATGTCCATCAGTTGCTGAAGAGGTACACAAAACCTTGTAGCAACACGGTGAGATGCTATTTGATTATCAAAAGGAACAAAGTGCTTGTACCTATTACAGCATGGAGCGTCTTTGAAAATATTATGCTAAGGAAGAGAAGCTACATGCGAAAGACCACGTGTGTTAAACTTACACTTGCATGAAATGCCCAGAATCAGCAATTCCATAGAGACAGGAAGTAAAGTAGTGGTTTCCAGGAGCTGGGGGAAAAGGGGAATTGGGAGTGACAGCTAATAGCATGGGTGACACCCAGGGGTGAGGGACATGTTCTGGAGTTAGTGTTGGTGATTACATATTGAGATTATAAAAAAGCACTGAAAATATAGTTTCAAGGGTGAGAACAGTGAGCTTCATATTAGGCGAATTTTATTTTGATTAAAAATAGCGCAAAAATAAAATTCAAACCCAATAGCTTGTCCTCTGTGTAAGAGCGCCTTCCTGGTGTGCTGTCCTTCAGGAGGCCACTTGAACAGCTCCTGGCTACTCCTGCTTTCTTAGCTCTTCCTCTTTAGATTCCAGTCTCCCTTTTTTTAATCCTTTGAGGAAATGTTCTGGGTTGCTCGCATTCCTCTAGGGCTTTACTGTTCATTTTGGAACACTCCTGTGTTACCCTCTGTATCTCTCAAGGTTTCTTCCATGACATTCTAGTTCCCACCATCCCCTGGTCCTGTTCCATTCAAGTCAAGCTACAGTCATCTGCATACCTGCCCTGTGCCCATCCTCAGCCTGGGAGTAGAACAGAGACTTTCAACTCCAGCCCTAGAGGAAGCCCAGTTTTGTTTATTTAAGACAGGTCTTGCTATGTAGTTCAGGCTGACCTTGAGCTCATTATGCAGTCCAGATTGGCCTCAAACTCTGAGGCAATTCTCCTGCCTCAGCCTTCTGAGGGCAGGGATTACAGAGCTGCCCACCATACTTGACCTAAGGCATTTTTAATTCCAGCTGCTACCTGGAAACAAAGTGAGGTTGAAGAAGCAGGGACATACTTTAGAATATGCCAAAGAGGTTAATATTTCAAACTCAAAATCCTCTCTGGGACACAGGCCTCTGCATGAGACTCTGCCTCTGCTGTATGTCACTAACAGCAAGGGGCTTCTCCAGTGTTCTTTTTGCATCAGCCTCAGCTGGATAGGACAGAAACTCCTAGCAGTGACTTTTGGGTGATCAAAAATGAATGTACATTTGCAGTGTTAACCTGGTTCTGTCTGGGCAGACTCAGGCTTCCTTTGCAGACAGAGAGACTCCACAGGAGGCCCAAGGCTCTTTGTAGGAAGAACTGGAGTAGCTACCTGACTGGAAGCAGACTGGTGTGGGGCTGGGTGTTGCAGCTTAAGCTGTGAGTGTGTGGACATTACTCTAGTTTAACTTAGGTCAGATAATCAACTAAGAAAAATTTTATAAATGTGGCTTTGTTTGTAAGTTTTTTTTAAAAGAATTTTTTATTTTATTTATTTATTTTTTTCTTGTTTCAGAACCTTTGTTTGTTTATTCACTCATTTTTATGGCCGGCTCAGCCTGCCCCGAGGGCAGGGCTGGCGCAGCATGTGGTGCCGTGGATCGAACTGCGGTCCCTGAAGCCGCCCAAGCTTTCCCAAGCAGGCGCTTTAGACCACTGAGCCATCCCGCCGGGCCCCTTGTTTGTAAGTTATACAACTGAGAAAACAGCACTTGTTCAGGTCAAAGACTTTATTTACTTATTTAGTTAGTTAGTTAGTTTTATAGTGGTTCAGGGAATGACGTGTGGTGGGGTCAAAAGTGTCTCTGGCACTGCTTCTAGAGACTTTGCCAGGCCTCCTGGGAAACATTCCACTTAATTGGTCTGGAACTTAAAAGGTGAGCAAAACTCGAATTCCTTAAAATACAGGCAAGAGTTTGGCATGCAGGCAAGAAGCAAAGAGAATTGACCTCAGTTTGTGTGCTACCTAGCCTTCATGTTGGAGTTGGCCTTAATTTCTTCTTATTCTTATTATAAGAATAGTAATAATAGAACTTCGCTCTCTAGGTTTTTGGAGAGACTTGGTGATTTAATAAATGTGAAGCACTTAACATAGTGGTTGGCAAGAATAAACCTCAAGAAACTTGGTTTTACTATTTGCTGCATGAGGTCCATGTGGAGATACATGTATATGCGTGTGTGTGCGTGAGGCCCAAGGAACTTATTTCTGGTTCTGTCCCTTAAGCACCATAGCATCTAACATACATCATCTCATGAATAATGGAAGAAAAGCTGTGCATTAATATTTAAACTAGACGCTGCATTTCTGGTGTTTTATGATGTGGGGCTGGTTTTCAAATTGTATTTTGGTCTCTAGGATAACACAGTGGTAAACATTTTTTCAGTGAAACAGGTGTTTGCTTTTCAGGTTCATTCCAAAGTTCACCTACTTGGGAAGGTAATTTAAGTGATTACACTCCACTTTCTGAAAAAGGCCTGTGTTTGACTCAGCTGGTGTGGATTCTGCACTGCCCCTTAGACCAATCACTGTGGCTAAAGGGAGGGAATATGCTAGCCAGGCCTGGTCAGATGTCTGCTAGTAATTATGAAGATGGCCTAGTACAATGGACCAAGAATGGCCGGAGGGGAATTATTAAAGGAGGTGTGTTATGAGAGGCAGAGTGGACCTCAGGCAGGCGCAAACCAACAGGTGACAACTACTATGGTGGACTAGGATGTGAACCCAGTCAGACATCTCCCAAGCAGGCCATTGTGGATTCTTCTTCTCTGCTCCTGCTCATACCCAGCACTAGACCTGAACTCAGGGCCTTCAAGCCAGTTACATACATGAGCCTTTAAAAATTTTTACATATGTTGCTAAGTTGCCCAGGCTAGGCTAGAACTTGTGTTCCTCCTGTCTAGGTTTCTCAGACATTTGCCACCATCCACTGGTCTTCCTTCCTTTCTTTCTTTCTTTCTTTCTTTCTTTCTTCCTTCCTTCCTGCCTTGCTTTTCTTTCTCTCTCTCTCCCTCCCTCCTTCCCTTCTTTCTTTCTTTCTTTCTTCCTTCCTTCCTCCCTTCCTTCCTTGAGTGTCTCTTTTTCCTTCCTTCCTCTTCTCCCTCTTTCCCCCTCCTTTTCTTCCTTTCCTTTTAAGGTAATCATCTTTTTATTTTTTTTTTTTAGGTTTTAATATAAAACAGTAAAATTAGCTGTTTTTGGTATTCAATTATATATTTTTTCATGTGTAGATTGTTGGAACCATTGCTAAAACAGGACTGAGGATAGTTCTTACACCCAGTCTTTCCTCACCTCACACCACAGATATGTTCTGTATCTTTATAGTTTACCTTTTACAGAATTTCATGCAAATAGAGTCAGCATTTTTTGAGACTGGCTTCTCTTGTTCAACCTGAAGCATGTGAGATTCATTGGTGGTGCTGTGTATCCATAGTCAGTTCCTTTTTATTGCTGTGTAATATGCTACTATATGGCTATAACATATTTTGTTTATATATTCACCCATTAAAGGAAATCTGGGTTGTTTCCTAGTTTTGGTAATTATGAATACTGCTTCTGCAGACATCTGTGCACAGGTGTTTGTGGAAAGGTAAGTTTTCACTTCTCTGGTAAACGTGTGTCTAAGAGTAAGAGTGTCGTGTCATATAATAAATGAAACTAGCAGACTGTTTTCCTGGGTAGCTGTGCCATTCTGCATTTCTGCATATGTGAATTCTTATCACTGCACATCCTGTGTTGCAGTCTGTAACTCTCAGTAATTTTTACTTTGTCATTGTAAATAAGCGTGAAATCCAAGCGTGGAATCATAACAAAAAGGTTTAATAAATGGTGTTAGTAGCTTCTGAACTCAGAAAAGGCCTGCTGTATTGAGCTGGAGTGATTACTACATTGTTCTGCCAGAACCTGGCATAGGGGTAGGGAGGAGGGTCCTTTTGAATGTTTAAAGGAACTGGGAAGTTAAAAAGAACTCAAGCAGGCCTGGGGGACTGGGACACTTAGGGCACTAAGTCTAGGTCCCCTGTGAAGCATCTTGTCTAGTGCTGGGAAGTGAATAGATTCTTGCCACATGAGTGACTGACCAAGAAAGTATTGGTCACAATGGTACTGGGATCAGAATACGTAGTGTGGGTGCAGAGCTGCAGGCGGGCAGGTTACCAACTGACCTCTCCCATCTTTTGCACCGAGGGGTTCTTGAGGACGGACACAACTCAGAAGCAGCTCCATGTGGCTGTGGCTGATCTTGGTGTTCTTCCTTAAGGAGGGCAAAGTGTGTGGTTGGGACAGGTGGCAACTGGAAGGTCTCCCAAGGTCATCTATGCTGCAGATATTGACTGAACCTTTTGCACAAAAGTGGGCATTGTTCTGCATCTATGTGATCAAGGTTGGCACTTTTGGAGTCTTTGGGGGCATTAGATCCTAATGAAAGCTATCAGGCTATTGCTGAAGGGGACAGAGAGTGCAAATTAGGAGAGAACTAACCCCCCCCCCCAGATCCCCCAGGCCAGAGCTGCCCTGGTAGGGCTCCACTCCCACTCCTGACTCTGGGTCTCAGGAGAAAAAACTATAAGAAGGAAGGGAAGACAGCTGGGTCATGGCCTGGATTCTGGAGATGAGAAGTTGGGGAAGGACTACCAACCACTTCATATAGCTGGGCCAGGTTGTGAGTGGCTTGACTTTCCCCTTGGCTCTCCAGGGTAAGGGAAGCTTTCTGAGGGTGGCTGCCATAAGGGGAGGCGAACAGGGAAAACCCCTGTTCAAGGAGCTCAAGCACTGGCCAAAGATGTGTCCTGCCAGTTATGACAAAGGAACATGGACAACCTCTTCATTCCCTAGTCTCACTGCATTGCCCAGACAGTGCTCCAGAAGCCCACTGTTAGAGCCATTCCTTTTGCTAAAACTGTATCTCTGGAAGAGCTCTGTGAAAATGCAGACTTGCTTTCTGGGGAGAGTAGCACCACTGCTGACGCAATGACCTGCTGCCACTTAGTGAATGTCCTAAGTGGGGCTTTGAGTGTTGGGACAGGAGTAAAGTATGTCCTGATGAACGTGGGGTGAAGGCAGAGAATGGGAAAGCATGGCTTAGCTATGGTGGGCAGAGGGTTTATATGGGGGCAGGAAGACCAGTTGGGGGTGAGTAAGGGGGCAGGCCTAAAGATAACCCTTTGTCTGCTATTTTACATCACACACAGACACACACACACACCCCTCATGACATCTCCATGCTTCTTCCTAGGCCTGCAGATGCTGTCTGGGGCTGTTGCTGGGGCTTCTGGGAGAGTCCTCCAGGACCATGGCTGTTTCTTATCATCTTTTTATAAAAACAGACTCTGCAGAGCTTGTGCCTGCTTCTTGGCTCTGGTTCCTAGGCCGAGCAGATAGATGATGACACAAGCAACGACAGCAGCAGCATCTTACCAAGGACAGCAAGTGCCAATTTGGAGCGCTTACTTTGCACCAGGCGCTGTGTGAGTACTTCACAGAGGCTTCCTGATAGTCACCTTTACCAAGGACGTGGAGGGGTGACTTGCTCAAGGCCATGCGATAGTTACAGAAAGGGCTGGAATTCAACTGCTGGTCTATCAGACTGTAGAGTGGTTGCTTCTAGTCACACTCTTGGCAACTGGAATATAAGTGGTTATTCTTGTAATTCAAGTCAAGGGGAAAGTGGGCTCCTGGGGGTCTAAGTATGGGATAGGTGATCTCAGGCATGGCCTAGGAGATTCCTTGTCCATCTGGGGAGGTGGGGTGACACTATTAGGTGTGGTGCTAACGCTCCCTATGGTGGCAGCCCCTTCCCTTGGCTGGGCATTCACAATGGGATTTCCGTATCTTGTCCCCTGCAAAGTTTATCCAAAGAGTACTTGGCTATAAATTTTTCCAGCTCTGGCTGCCACTTGGCCCTGGCCCCAACCCTGGTCAGTAGATGCTGCTGAGTAGACAACAGATTCCTCATGGGATGAGTCCCTGAGCCAGCACAGCTGTCAGCAGGGAGGAGAGGCTCTGCGCCACGGCAGTGGCAAGTTTGCCCTTGAGCATGACATGTACAGACAGAGACCTCGGGATTTGTGGCTTTTCCTGCTGAGGGATGGACGGAGTGCCTCCTGGAGCCTCTGCTCTACCACTTGCTGTGAGTCTGGCTTAGAGAGGTATGAAACAGGGGACAAGATGTGCACTCTATGTATCTTAGGGAAACTTTATAAGCAAGGCTTGACATGGGCGCAGTGATCTTGGCCATTCTAGAAGAAGGGACACTGCAGCTTTTGGGACCATGTCCAGTGAGTCTCTTCTGCTCCCCACAGTCTGTATCTTCTGCACAATGAACAGCGGCAGGACACAGCTCGTCCTTTCTCACTTCCCTTCTTGCTTTCTTCCACCAAGCCAAGGATCTGGCCAGTAAGTTGGAACATGTACTATTTGCAGGCACTGTGTTAGGTGCTGGAGAAGGAACAGGGAATAAGACATCCAAGATCCCTGTCCCAATGGAGCTTCCAGTCTAGTGGGGGCAGAAACCAACAAGCAATAAGGATACAAAAGCTTACGCATTTGGAGGGTTATGCAGGGAATTATGAGTGGTAAGCAAGAGAATATCAAGGGACACTTTAGGTCATCAGGAAGGTGCATCTTAGGAGGGACATTTAATGATAGCACAGTGCTGATGTGAGGGGCAAGTACCTGCTAAGCAGAGGGAACAGTAGGTACAAAGGACCTGATAAGACTGTATGCAGAGGAGTTCAAGTTAGAGAGTTGCCAAGCAGTAGAGCTGGAGTGGAGCAGGTGATGTGGCTACGGCATGGGACAGAATCCAGGGAGGCAGGCAGGCCCATGGCTGCTTCTTTAAGGGCTTTAATCCACATAAGGAGCTTGGGGCTTATTGTAAGTAGTGGAGAATGGGACGCTACTGCGGATATGAAGCAGAAGAGAGGCACAATCTGATTTATGTTTTGAAATGATCATTCTGGTTTCATTAGAGCAGCTGCCACTAGCAAAATCCAAACTTGCCCAAGTTCTCCAGCTGCCAACACAGCATGCATGCCTGGCATATCCAGTGCTGTGATGGCCCTGGAGAGTGTGCTACATCTAAGATAGTCTTAAATATGCAGTGTGTCATCATACAATGACATGTGCTTCATGCCTATTACTTTATGAGGCATGTGGACCAGGTGCAGTCTTATACAAGAAAGATCTAGAGCCCTGAGCAAGACTGGCATCATCACCAGCCACACTGAGTTCATTGATGCAAAAAATTCTAAGGAAGTGCCGAGGATGGAGCCCAGTGGTAGGGTGTTTGCCTAGCCTGAATGAAGTACTGGGTTCAATCCCTGGTATTAGGAAAGAAAAAAAATTGCAAAAGGAAAAAAAAATTGCTCTTAATAAGTTGAGTGAAGGAGGGAAATTAAATGCTAGAGCCTGAGATGCGTGGGCCCATTGGCCCAAAGGGATATTAACAGATTGGCATTTCAGTGTCAATGTTTCCCGACATTTGGGCAGCATCTGAATTCAACACATGGCTTGGTGTGACAACATTTAGCGTGATATGTTGAATCTGAGATGAGTATGTCATCTATAAAAGAAAGAAGAGCTATCTAGAGCTAAGAAGGGGAAGATGGGGATAAAAATTGAGAAACATATATTAGAACATGAGAGAAAAGAATTTAGAAACTCTGGACCTGAATCAGAAAGAACAGTAGGAGCTCATCGCTTCAACATTCTGCTTAATCCTTGAAATAACCCAGGTTGCCTCTGGGTTTATATCTGGCCCAGATATTATGATATAACTGTGCAGTCCCATTGGCTATAGATTAATTATTTAAGTCACTACGTACAAGGAAGCAGGGGCTCCCTGCAGGATAAGCTGTGCTGCACCTTGCAGTGGAGATGTCTTGGTTTTGGGAAGCCAGCAATGCTTTCAAAGATGCCTATGGGGATACTGGAATGGAGACAGAGGCCACACAAAGAGAATCCCGCATAGCTCTGCTAGGATAACCAAGCAGGGACAATCAGAACATAAAATCAGTAACTACAAGCACATACCACCAACTATAAATGAACTTGAGTCCAGAAGGCTATTGAAAAATAGAAGAGAATGTGCCAGAGGAAGCTGGAACACACGCCATACACTTTTGCTATGGTTTTGCCAACCATTGTCCATCAATTCATATGGCTAGTGGCTCATCCAAATGGTGGCCAGCCACCCTGGTCTTCAGGCCAAGCTGTTGTTGACTTTCTACACGTGTTTACCTCAAGGATAAAAAGACTGTTCTTTATGATGTGTGTTTGTGCCTGCTATATTTATATTTGTGACAATCAAGGAGTGGAATGTATTCATCTGGAAGACTTGGTAGCAGTGATGTGCACATGAACCACAAAACCCAGATGCTGTTGGTATAAAATTCTGGATGATAATAATAATAATAATAATCATATATTATTATATGATGGATAATATCATTATGTCCACAGTGCCTTTTGCTCAATGGGGCTTTGTCACCAGGGAAAGGATGCATATCATAATAAAAACTAAGTAAAGCTATTTTGATAAAAGGTGAGAAATAGGATGGAGTTATTGTCCTGGGGCTGGAAGATATTAATAGGAGGCTGGAGTGTAATAGGGACCTCCTTTCTAGACAGTTTTGCTTGAGTCAACTTCTGTTTTTATCCTCTCAATTTAAATATTTCTCCCCATCTTCCTTTCCTTCCCCTTCTCCCTTCCTTTTTTTTTCTTTTTTCCTTCCCTTCCCTTCCTTCCTTTCTCTCTTCCTCTTTCTTTCTTTCTTTCTTTCTTTGGATTAAGACCAGGGAGCATTGAGTTATATTTCTCGCCAGTCTTTCTTTTAAAATTATTATTATTATTATTATTATTATTATTATTATTATTATTATTAGCAGTAGTAGTAGTAGTAATAGTAGTAGTGCGGACTGAACCTAGTGCCTTTGCACTGAACTATATCTCCAGATCCTTTTTTTAATTTTCAATTTTGAGGCAAGTTCTTGCAAAGATTCCATGTTGCCCAGGCTAGCTATCAATTTACTGTCCTGTCTCAGTCCCCCAAGGTGCTGAGTAGGCATGACTATCATATCTGGCCCAGCTCTTCTTAAGTTTTATGTTGACAGAGAGAGAGTGTTGCTAAGTTGCTCAGGCTAGTCTTGAACTTTTGATTTTCTTGCTTCAGCTACTCATGTAGCTGGAATTACAGATGTGTGCCACTACATTTGTTTAAGTGAGCTTTTTCTTTTGAGCCCTGTAGGCATTTTAAGTTTTTGAGTTCTACTGATGATATCAGTTGAATGCACCAACACTAAAGGGCTGGCATCTCCATGGAATGGGATAGAAAACAGGCCTAGAGAGCTCATGTATGATGTCTGTGGCCACAGGGCATGAGAGGTGTTATCCTTCCATCCATTCTCTTTTGTCATTGCAAATAGAAACCTATTTTATTTGGCCTGGCCAATCCACTCAGAAAAAAGGTTCATTTTCAGCTTCCTGCCAGCTAGATGTGGCCATGTGACTAAACTCTGGCCAATGATATAGGCAAAGGTGTTATACAGGTCACTTACAAGTTTTTCCTTAAAATGGAGAGGTAAGTGATGTTTTTCCTCCCTTAGTCTCATGTGTGGAATGCAAGTGCGATAGTATGGACCATGGTATTGGGCCACAAAGAGACCTTGGCCCTTGAGGCTTGGGTGACAGCCCAATATGTATATATGTACATATGTTTTATGTTATGGCTGGCTCAGCATGTGGTACCAGGGATTGAACCACAGTCCCTGTGGTTGCCTAAGGTGGTGCTTCAGGCTGCTGAGCTATCTCATTGGCCCTCTGACTCACATTTTATTAGACTTCTTTTATGATAGCTAAAGAACCATAAGTATTAAAGTCAAGACTCAGTCACTGTCACTACTGAGGCCAGCCCGTGGAACCCACCAGAACCTCGTTTTGATTATGCCTCCTCCCAGCTTCTATCCAGTGTGTCAGCAAAAGCCAATTCCAGCCACTTCCTGTGGCCTGGAGCTGGCTGCCACATCCCTCCTGGCAGTGCAGAAGTAAGCACAGCACACCTGTGTGCCAGCCAAATGAGTGGTGGTCTTCTGGGTCCGCGCAAACTACCGAACTCACCAGGCGAGGACAATCTGGGAGTTTCTTGGTCAGACGACTGCGGATCCACGTCACCTCGGCACAGGAACAGCAGCCTTTGCGTCTCCCCTCTGGGCTGCCTTTCAATGCCGCACAACACACAGACAATGCCTGCAACACTGACCCAGCAGCAGAACGACTTCAAGCAGATGCCAGCCGTACGCCGAGGTTGTTCTCAGCTGCTCCACCATTTTTACTCAAGCGGAGGGTGTTCCTCTAGCGATGAGTGTCCTTTTGAGTTCACAGTAACGGATCTCTCCTGGGCAAGTGGTTGGGATCTATAATTTTGCTTTTGGCACAAGGAAGACTCATGTGGGTAGACACTGCAATGGTTCTGAAGACCATGAATAGATGCAGATTTCTGGCTGGAAAATTATCCAAGTCTGTGCGTGACTCTCTCTGAGCTTCAAAACAGTGATGCTCAAATT
>PVJA010008930.1:27778-62610 GCA_004027025.1 Myocastor coypus | reverse complement strand
AGAAGAAGAAGAAGAAGAAGAAGAAGAAGAAGAAGAAGAAGAAGAAGAAGAAGAAGAAGAAAACACTTGGTGTATTTTACCAATAAATGGTTGATCCTTATGATTTGTTTACATTGATTTGAGTTAGGGTCAGGGTACAGCTCAGGGTGCAGCATTTGCCTGGCAAGCACAAGGTCGTGAGTTCAATTCCAGATACAAAAAAAAAAAAAAAAAAAAAAAATCTTGTGTATAACAGAAGTCACAGAGTTATCTCATTCTTTTTCTTACCACTGGTTTACAACTGAAAACAGATTATATTTGATAAGATAGAGTGGAGCAAAAGGAATTAAGATTTGTAGCATGAATGCCAGAAGCCAGGGATGGTAGCAGGTCCTTTCTACATATAAGCTTAACTAATCCCCATGAGGCAAGTAGTTTAATCATTTTCTTCTTACAGATCAAAATGTTGGACTCACATATGTAGGAAAATGAATGTACCTTGAGACTATAACAAGTCAGACACACAGGCTTAAATATTGCATGGTTTCTCTTCTATGATATTGATGTGATTATTGGAGACAATAAAAAGTGTTTAGAACTCATTATCAATAAAAGCAAACTCAAATGAAGCTTGGCTTAACCTCATATTAATACTACATTTAAAACATGGACATATATCGAGAAGGCTGACGCTATTTCAAACATTAAAGATTATATACATATTAAAACTTTATATTAAATCGATTCCCGAGCAATTCAGAAAGCTTGTTTTTTAGATTTGAACAAAAGCATGTCTATCTTAGCTTTGCCTGTTCATTCATTATTTATTGAGTACACTACTTTCTAGACACTTGAAAACCATGGGATTTTGAATTAGCAATGAGATCTAAAAAATGGTCTTCAAGAGATCTTCACTCTTGAAGATTACCCTTGCTAAATCATTTTATAAGTCCTTAACTAACTATTCAACTTTACTGCAGCTGTCTATTGTGAGTTATTATATTCTGAAAAAAGAGAGCATCTCAACTCTATAATTAATGCACATACTGCACAAAAGCACAGAAATAAAAATGCAGTAGCATTAGTCTCTGCCCTGTCAATTTCCATGATTCAGAACAGTGATAGCTATACTAAAGCCCTATAACAAAAATCCTGTTGAATGTTCTCTTTTTATTGCCTTGAGTGAAATTCCTTCCTAACTATTTAGAAGTAGCTTTCTAGCATATTCTATTTCATCTTCTATTTCCATTGAGTATAAACAGTGTGGGAAAAAGAAAGAAGCGTAGATTTTTAGAATCAGCCAGACTTTGGTATGAATTCTGGTTCAGTGCATAAAATAACTAGAGTAACTTACCTTACCTTTCTGTTCTGTTTTTCATTCTACACAATGAGCACAACATGTAACTTGTAGGATTCTTTCAAGGAATGGAGATAACATATAAAACAGCTAGCTCACAAAAATGCCGGCTTCCTTTTTATACCAAAATTCTAGAAGAACACTGAAATGGTCCCAGTTCAGGTTGCCTAACTTTGGGCCTGGTTCAGAATTGTCTCATAATACAGTTATTGTGCATTCAGCTTATTTCACATTTAAATAAGGTATCTAATAAGAACAGTGTTGATTTTAAATTATAAACCTTCAGATAGCTGAACAGATGGACTGGAAAGATCACATTCTTCCATCCTCTGTTCTCCAGCATCTTTTTGCTGTGCCTATTAAAGTATGGACGTGATAGAAGAGAAAGAGAAACAAAACAATGAAATTTAAAAGTTATTTTTGTTTGTTATCAAATGAACAACTGACTTCAAAATGAAACAACCATTGGCATGCCCAGGTTTTAGTGTAAACACATAAGCTCTCATTTTGGTGCAAGTGTGGTAAATAAATATTTCTTTGAGCACAGCCTTGCTCTGAATGGACTTTTGATCAGAAATCTTGCTTCTTGCTTCTATGCAAAGCAATTCTAGAAGGAGAATGCAGATTGCGCTTTCACCATACCAAAGAAAGAAAATCTTTCTTTTTCTTTCTGCTTCCGGTTCTCCTCTTCTCTGATGCTTGCCCTCTTCCTTTCCATATCCTGTAGGTCGTCCGGCCATACCAGACCATGTCGAACCCCATGAGCAAGCTCACTGTTCTCAACAGTATGCACTCCCACTTCATCCTGGCTGACAATGGGACCACTGGAAAATACGGAGCCGAGGTGAAACTCCGGAGACAACTGGAAAAGCACATTTCACTCCAGAAGATAAACACGAGTAAGTAGGCCATTGTTCTGGTTATGCACCTCAAAGCAAGTATGCTGAGAGTGATCCATTGAAGGCTGGTGTGCTCCTATATTACAAAAAGCTGAAGTGGTAAACAGGGACCATCATTTCTCCTGGGCCTGTAGTTCAAATGAGAGGAAGTTTCCAGAGGAGGATGGCTGGAGGTATAAGAAGCAGCTACACAATTAGTGGGCTCAGGCTCATTTCTCATGCATGAAAAATCAAAGCCCATATGGGGCTGGTGAATGTAGATGAGCTTTTTCTCCAAACACTTTCTACATTCTTTTCACAGTACTCCAAGGAGGAAAGACACCCTAGAGAAACTGTTTCTATTTATTAAGCTATTTTGATGCCAAAAAAAGAAAAGATGGGTTTTGATCTTAAGAGAGATCTGGCTGCGCAAAGGTGTTTCAAGGGAACCGCACATTCACTAAGCCGAAGCATCCTGTTTTCACAGGATGAATCGAATTCACCATCGTGGTGAAGCTAATTCTGTCTCTTAACTTCATGCATTCATTCACTGCTATTTCTAGATTTTATTTATATTCATATACATATTATGTGATCCATACAGTATAATTCACTTCTGATGGTTATATTATCCTCATCAGTAACCTTGGGCTCTGTGCTCAAGTTACTAGGTGACATTGGAGCTGTGAAAAGACAGAAAGGACAGTGTCCTCAGATCACTATATGGCTGGCATTTAAATGTAAACGCAATATGAAAACAATCTGCTCTCCTTTACAAAACAAAATTGAATTTTTTCACAATGTAACATGAAACTTCACGACAAGCTCATACTTCATGGTAATTATATGTCACATCAAGGAAACTTGGATCTAATTGATTCAAACTCCACAACCTGTGATTCAAAATAACAAAAGCTTCTCTTTGCCTAGATGAGTTTTCAGAATTCCAGTGCAAAATGGTGCAGCTGGTCCAAATTACTCTTTGCTTCTCTGATGTCTTTTTCTGTACCTGTCCCAAATGGATCTACCTTGTTATACCCACCTTTCTCCCAGGCCTGGGATGACAGTCCCATCAGACTACTTCTCCTTCCTATACTCTCTTCCCTGGTTTACTTTTTAAGAACTACTACTAGTTAAGCAGCCAGGTTTCTTATTTTCATAAAGATGCTGGAAAAATGAATTTGGCCTGGGTCTAAAGTAAAACTTTTTTTAGAAAACTCTCTTCCTGAACTATCTTTGGAAAGAAGGTACATGGGAATAGCCCAGATTAAACATTTTGTAGACAGCAGAAAAAAAAAAAAAAAAAAGAGCAAACAAACCAACCTAGAAAATTGATCCAGAGGCCAGAAGACATCAAATGTAACAAAGCACTGTTGTCATGGGGTGGTAGGCTTTAATGTAAGTACTAAACTGACTTCATTACAATATCCAATACAGTGGTCAAATGTTACATAACTATTGTCATCTACATAGGTTTTTGTGGGCTATTACATTCCTTCTTTTTAGACACTTAATGGCAGCTTAAATCAGGAGCATGGAAGCAAAGGACACACTCAGGGTCAAAAATTTAGGACTCATAATAAAAAAATCTGTCTAGACAGGTGCTGCTGGCAGCTGAACCAGCCGATCAGTAATGTAGGGAAGATAGTTGAGTGTGCAGCTCAATAAATTATGCCCCTATCAAAAGGGACTTTAGCTGGAGTGAAAGCCTAACTAGCACTCTACTAGTCAAGCATCGTACCTTATGGGCTGCCAGAGGAAAGGGTGCTTTCTTCGAACTGGTAATCTCAGAAAAGGCACATTCAGTAATGTAATGTATGCACTTGGAAGTTTGCTTTATTCCAAAGCTTGTAGAGGAGGCCTTTCAGAGGAGCCCAAGGAGCTCCTGGTCTGCATCCTGGCATCAATGAGAAGTAGAGCCCACCAATGTGGAGTGTGAAGAATAGGCCCCAGTAGGTAGCAGGACCCAGACATGCTGCAGGACCCACCACCAGATGCTAGACTATAAGAAGATCACACACATCAAATCTGGTCACGATACAAAGCACTTGCTAAACCGTAAGGGAAGATAGTAGTATATGAGTACATTCAACAATAGAAATACAATCAGGCATCTAAGGGTATAAAGGAGAGTCATGAATCCAAGTGTCAGGGAACTTCTTTCTTGATTGTTCTTGAGCTGTCATAGAAACCACAGGCTACCATTCAGTGAATATAATTATGTAGTCAAAATTTTTATAAAAATCAATAGAGACCCATAAAAAGTATAGAAAATTAAAAAGAAGAGGGTAAAGAATTTGCCCATGAGCTGTAGCTCTAGCCCTAAACTTACAAGCAGCAGTGTGATCAGCCTGCACTAGTTGGCATGGGACTATTTTGAATTTTAGCATGGAAAGTCCCTTGTCCCTTGATCATCTCAGGGTAGGGAAAATACAGGTGCTGGGTCACCTATAAGGGAGTGGCTTATAAGTAGTTATTCCTTATACTCTGCATGTGGCCCCCAAAGCAAGGAGGGAGTGACATGCTCCTCTGAGGGAAGGGGTCACCAAGGCTCCCTGACATAGAGGTCCCCATTCACGAAGCTGCAAAGAGAAGAAGTCAGAGAACATAGGAGCCTCCAGGAGAGAACTGGCAAGACAAGCTAACAGCAGGTGTGGCCATAACTCAAGACAGCATGAAATGCAGAGCAGCAACTCTGATTTCTCCTGTGGACACCTTTTCCCTTATACCATGACAGTCAATAATGTGATCCTTCCCTTCAGAAATTACATTGTACAGCTGTACCAGCCCTGCCCCTGGGGCATGCTGAGATGGCAATTGAGACTTGGCGTGGTGATGTGCGCCTGTAATCCCAGCTCTTGGGAGGCTGTAAACAGACAGATCACTATAAATCCGAGCCAGTAGCAAGACCCTGAACACCCTGTAAATCCTTCCCTAAAATACTAAATAAATAAATAAATGAAATTACATTTCACTTCCTGCTTTGAAAGTCTAAGAAATCTTATGTATGAATAACTGTGGAATTCAATTGCCCACCTATTGGACACTATACAATAATGCGTCCACCACCCAGCACATACAGGGCAGCCCTGTAAGTGCTGAAAACATGCAGCATCTTCCTAAATCAGGTGCAAGACCTCTTCATCATTTAGGGTAACCTGCCAACACCTGTCTATAGCATATTTTTTACATACATGACACGATATTCTGGGGATTCTTTCCTTTAATGATGAAGTAAATCCTGCTCAAGACACCTCTGTGCTGTTTCCCGTCAGCACACTCCTTCGTGCCCATTATGAATAGCGTTAGAAGTGCTGAGGGCTCCACATTTCTCACAGCACTGTAGCCTGAATTATCGCTCCCCCATCCCCCAGCCATTCCTACTATTGACAGGCTCCATCTCCGATGAAAGAAGATCCTTTTAGACACAAGAAGTTACACACTCTATGATACACTTTTAGCTGCAATATTTCAAACATTAATATGCAGAGAACATTACCCATTATTCCTGTAGTAAGTAAAGATTCTTCGGGCTCTTATTACAGCCCCTGGAAAAGCATTACTAAACAATTCACTGTTCTTAAGAAGGAACAATAAAGGGTGCAATAAGTAAGAAGTAAAGCTATGACAGTGCAAGGTGCTATTAAGAAGACCAAAGCAGGAGCCGGGCGTGGTGGCGCACGCCTGTAATCCCAGCACTCGGGAGGCTGAGGCAGGAGGATCGGTGCGAGTTAGAGACCAGCCTGGGCTACAAAAGTGAGCTCAAGGCCAGCCTGAACTGCATAGCGAGACCCTGTCTCAAAAAAAAAAAAAGACAAAAAAAAAAAAAAAAAAGAAGACCAAAGCAGAAGGCACACATCTGTGTGTGTGCAAAGGTGTGTCATGAGGATCACTGCAATTAGGTGGTCAGAGATGGTATAGAAGGAGGTGACCTTGAGGCAAAAGCCTGAATGCAATGAGGGGAGAGCTGTGGAAAGAGAAAGAAAAGCACAGCACAGTACTGAACTTTCTGATTTTGGTTCTAACCATTTATAGGATCTCATTTAAGCTTTAAAGTACTGTGGCACAACAGTTGTGTGATTCTAATGTCAGGATAAAATAAAAAGATGTCCTTAGCAAACTATTGTACTAATACATGGGAGAGATGATAGTCATTTGAATAAGGCCAGTAGCAGGAGGGATGATAAACAGGTTGGATTCAGTATATAAGTAAAATCACCATTGCTGCTCCAGGAAGTAGCATCTTAGTACCCAGTGATCATTATGAATCCTAAATATATACATACTTTATAAACATTTTATTATTAAAAATGTCAAGTCTACAGAATAACTATAGCACATTATAGCACCCAGGGGAGGACTAAGCATTAGTAATACATACTATGGGTTTCAGCTATGTTACAGGGTCACTCATGGTCATGCCATAGTTATTGCCAAACGTTTACCTTGATCAACCCATGACCAACCCTGTCTCCTCCATACAAACATCCAGCAGCTTCCTGGATCATTGGGAAGGAAATCCAGACAGCCTATCATTTTCTCTAGGAATGTCTCTGTACCTAAGCATTATTTTTTTAAATAATCTGTGTGAGGGGCTGGTGAGATGGCTCAGCGGCCTAAAGCACCTGCTTTGGCAAGCTTAGGCCACCGCAGAGACCAAGGTTCGACCCTCGGCACCACCCTGAGGGCAGCCTGAGCTGGCCATAATAAAAAAATAAAATAATGAAAAAAATATCTGTGTGATTTGGCACAGAACAGATGTTAAAAACTTACATCTGGACCACAATATTTTAACATTTTATCCTCTCCCCCCACCCCCACCAAAAAAAGTAAAATAAAATGAAGCAGAAATCAAGCTCTCTCAGGCTGCATTGATTAAGGTGTTGGTTATTTGTATTTGAATGTTGTTTTAGGATTAGCCAGATGGGGATTTTATTTGGCTTGCACATCTAATTATATTGTGAACATCAAGTCTGGGTATAGGAACCTCTATTTTTAAGCTAGAATTTTCTATCAAACTAAATCCAGTTTGAGTTGTTATTTTTCTGTGACAGGCCCACTTATTTGTGATGATAACTGATTGAGGATCTAGGTAGCTTTAGATTTCCATAATCAATGCTTTTGCTACATTCAAGGTTTGCTTGGAAGATAAGTTGATATTTTTCTTTCTTTGGCCCAGAGTCACATCTGACATTTCAGTAAGACCTCATCTTATGAGGCCACCTAGAGTACTTTTTGTCTAAAGCAGTAGATTAGAATGGGCTTGGCATTTATTTCTAAGTAAAGAAGGAGAAAAAATGATTTCAGAAACCGTAAAATATAATCAAATTTGATATTTGAGGATATTGATATTTAGAAATCTCTGCAAAAAAGAAATTCATGTCTTATTATGAAGCTCCGAGGCGAGTGACGGTGAACTTTTCAGAGCTTGCGATGATAACAAGGGCCTACTGCGGCAGCGTGCCGCGCTGTCTGCCACTGTCCTAAGCCTGCACGCCTTGTCCACATGAGACTGTGTGCTGTCTCACACACTAACAAGGATGATAATAATGTTGCCCAATAGGACAAAATGCCATCCTTAATAAACTGTGTTTGCTTGTGGGAAGTATTTCTCCTTCCCACGGAGACATACGATATGGGAATACAGTAATACAACTAGATAGTTAGTATAAATATTTTAATAATATATATGTACTTATATGCTTATAAAATATTTTAAAGGAAACAAGTGAAAAATTAGTATTTATAGTGAAATTTAAGGTAGGAAAGGGAAGACTGCCACTTTCCAATTTATACTTTTAGAAACTTCTTGATGTTGATTTTTATAGTGAGCACATACACTTTTGTAATAGAGAAAAAGTGGAATAAATCAAGCTAGCCACCTTATATGGAAGTTTAGTACCCTTTTCTCTTAAGTTTATACCATTCTCTAAAGCAATAAATTTGACTGTATATGTTTGAAGTATATTTTATAAGACATCGTTGTAGTTGAACAGCACTATTGTGGAACAGATGAATGTATCCTGCATCTCCCATGGTTACTCATTATACCTCATGATGGAAATAGTCATAATCCACTCATTTAACAAAAATCCTACACTGAGAATAGTACTTTGAACTCCAGTCTTCACGTTGTATGTGGTGTGTTAGTGTTCCTCCAGCTGTTCACTTTCCTGTTTCATCCCTCTGACCTACATCCCATCTGGGCCCTGGGGAGACCCTAGCTTTCCACACCTGTATAGGTTGGGAAGCATCTGGGCCATGCCAGATGGACCTTCTTTCATCCAGTCTTCTCACAGCTCTTCGCTCCTAAGACAGAATGCAAGGATCAAGTCAGGAGGCCCAAGCACAGAGAACTAAGGAAAGACACATTAAGAACTATATCCTCAAATTAGCTATAAAGGATATATGTAAAACCCTGAAACCACCGTAATAAATTTTTCTACTTATATTTAATAATGTCTGACATCAGCACTAAAATCATCTTGCTTCTCTGGACTTGGTGAATGACAAAGCAGTCTAATCAAACACACAGCATTCAATATCAAGTGGTTGGGCTGGCCTGACAGCTCAGTGGACTAAAGTGTCTGCTTAGACAGAGTGCAGGGGTCGGGGTTCAATCCCTAGTGTGCCATGCCAGTCATGCCTGCGGGGCATGCTGAGAAAGCAGTTGAGACTGAGTGTGGTGGCGCACACTGTAACCTCAGCGCTCAGGAGGCTGAAAACAGGAGAATTGCTACGAGTCCAATCTATGTAGTGAGATCCTGTAGATCCTGTCCTAAATACAAAAATAAAATAAATATGTAGACAGATATAATATTATCTATACACCAATATATTTATATTGGTTTATCTTATAGTTAATAGGAAACTGGAGATAGACCTTTTGCAAATGGGGAAGGGACCAAGAGATAAAGGGAAGAGGGGAGAGAGGGAGAACAAAGGGCAGTAAAAAGAATTCAGTTGTATGCTGTGCATGTACAAGCTCCCTACAGTGAATGTAATCATTATGTACTTCAAGCATGCGCTAATAAAATTTTTTTAAATTAAAAACAGCAGCCTAAATTTATTCCCAATCCTTAATTATAATCAAACATCCTATTATTACTACAGTGGGGAGATCAAAACTGCCCTGTGTTTCTGTCCCTGTCATGAGGAGAATCTCAGCCTGTTCCCTTCCCCTTCATCACGCTCCTGGTTCCCTCATAGTGCAGCCTTTCCCCCCATGTCAATGCAGCCCACTGAACGGGTGTTCAGACAGTGGTTCACTCTTGTCCACTTGCTTACTATACAAGAGGAGTTTCCTGACACTGTAGCCCACTATACTTCTTCCTATCAAAGCAAAATGCATGTGCAATTTCTTTACCTTTTCCAAATGTGACAATCAGGAGAGCTCAAAATAGCTGTCATCTAAAATAACAATTGTTTGTTTTTTGTTTTTTTTTTTATTTCTCCTTGACGATATTTCTTCTGAGCTCTTTCTTTAGAACCATTTGTTTGTGTGCCTACAATATACAAAACAGGGTAGAGGGTGCAAGATTAAACAAGGCACAGCTGTGTACTCAAAAACTTAGTTTTAGAAAGTAGTTAACAAGTTTGGGTGAAGTCCTCTTCTAAATGATTGACAAGGAATAACTGATTTACTCTTATGGCAAACTTGGAATGGGCACCATTATTTTCTACTTTACCAATAAGAAAACAAAAAATCCAAGTAATTTACCAAAGATCAGACCATTCCACATGGTCCCCTGATGCCTATATCTGAGCACACATCTGCACCAACTGAACCTACAGCTTCTCTCCATGCAAAGAACAGATTAGGGAGCAGTAAGTAAGTGCTACGTGTCCCTGAGTGGTACAAAGCACAACAGGCACTCAGAGGAACACTTCTGTTGGGAGTATGTGTGGGTACCAGGCAAACAAATTCAACTAAGATTTGACAGAATAGAAGCAATGGATTGAAAGCCACACAAATGAAAGTTTTCAACAGGCTTTCCATGTAGTCTGCCCTTATTTGCTTCTCATTATTTTACCTCCTGTTAGCAGAAGCAAAATTTCAGCTGCAAATGTAAGATCCACATGTAAACTAGTTCCTTTGCAGAAAATATCATTTAAATCCTAAGAAGAGGCCAGTGAGATGGCTAAATGGTCCAAAGTGCCTTCTTAGGCAAGTTTAAGCAAATGCACAGGACCATGGTTTGATCCCTGGTACCACATGCTATGCCAGTCCCCACTCCCAGGGTAGGCTGAGCTGGCAACAACAACAACAAAAAAAAAAAAAAAATCATAAGAAAAAATTTATATGCTTTACTGTTTTTCTTTTGTTCATTGATTAATATATAGGGAGGTTTTATGATAGGATATAGAATCAAAATGATTAGCAGGATGTTACATGTACATATTTATATATAACTTCATTTAACTTATAGCTTTCATCTTGCAAATAAGAAAACTACTTGGAAAGGGTCACGTCCTGCCGAAATTCATGCAGTGAGTTAACGTGACAGAGCTCTCCTCTGAACCTACCCTGCAAAATCCTAGGTCTTCCAGACTTTGTTCAGCATCACAACACTTTCTTAGGGTGAGAGGTGCTTTCCTTCTCTATTTGACTTAAGATGCTGAGAACTTAAATAAGTAAAAAGCTTTGCATATACCTGAGCAACAAACAAAAGTTTTTCGTTTAGGGAATCATTCTCATTTCAAAGCAAGGCCCTGAAAAGTAATTAAGGAAATACCAAGACAATTGCACACATGATAAATACATGCCTACTACATAGAAGTCTTCAATTTTAACTTTGACACTAATCTTACCCTGGTTGGCCTTCACTAAAATGTCACTTAAACTTTTGTTCATTAGGGTTTGATAACTTAGGAGAAATAAACTAAAAATACCAGCATGCTCTTTACTCCACAGGGAAGATGCAGCTGAACCAACATTTTTTCTCCAATCCATCAGCAAATGTGTGTCAAGTTTTGCAGGCTATAGAGGTCATATGATTACTATTTGAATCCTTTGATTACAGAATGCAGTAAGTGGTCCAATTGCCACATGCATGGTAGAGCAGCCTGGAGAGTTGGTATTAACAAGTTGCATTTATTTTCTAAAAAACATGCCCATTAAAAACACCCTGGGCAATGTCCAGCAGTGTTCTTGGTTTTATAGTTTACAGAATGTAGAGAAGCCAGAGGAGCCATCCCTTACATCCTGTGAGTTGAGAGTGATTGCTTGGTCATTTTCCCAAGGAGTCCATTCTGACAAGCAGACAGTGCTGCCAGGCTATGTGCATGGCAAATGACCAAGTGATCCTCCATGGACAGCGGGCATCTTGGTCCTCACAACCAACCAGCATCCCCCTTCCCAGCCCCTCCATCCCAACAAGTACCCAGGAAGAGGCTGCCCTCCAAGTCTAGTGAGGTCCTGGGAATGGGGGGGGGGCATGAGGTCAGCCTTAAATACTCCTAATGGGAAGGAGCAAAATAAGACAGAGGCAGAGTTATTCATGTGGGTGGGATTCTCCCTTACAGCCTACATTTAACACAAAATACAGCCTGGGCCATCTATCCCAAAGTGAGCTGGTTCAGGAGGTCAGTATCTCCAGAGAGATGAAACTGCCATAGAATTCATCTCCCAAGTTGGGGTAGAACAGTCATTATGCTGTGATGGTTTTCCTATAAATATATCTCGGCCAATAAGAAAAGGAGTGCAGGATATAGGCAATAAGGCCAGTAAATAACACTGTTTATGCTGAATGACGCATTGGCATTTGATTGAATTTCTCTTTATTTTTATTTTTTTTTAATTTTTTAAATTTTATTTTATTTATTTATTTTTCTTGTTTCAGAACCTTTGTTTGTTTATTCATTTATTTTTTATGGCCGGCTCAGCCTGCTCTGAGGGCAAGGCTGGCTCAGCATGTGGTGCCAGGGATTGAACTGCGGTCCCTGAAGCCACCCAAGCCTTCCCAAGCAGGCGCTTTAGACCACTGAGCCATCCCGCCAGGCCCCTGAATTTCTCTTTAAAAAGAGAAAAATTAGATTGACCTTGAAAGGGTAGTGTTTTAAGTTGCATATAGCTCATCACTTGAGAATGAAACTTGTATTTCTCTAAAAATCAGAATATACATTCAAAAGGTAAATTCTAACTCCTGTCCTAGAAAACACTACAGCAGAAGATTCACAATTATCATTGTAATTAATAACCAGTGTTTCTTAAGGATTTACTAAATGCTAAGCATTATGCAAGCAGTTAATATGAATTCCTTATAACTTTTTCACCTGCCCAGGAGTTACCTAGGCTGAAACAAAATAATGAAGAATACTTCCTACAGTAAAGAAATGTTGATTTTAAGAATCTGTTAAATTTTGACTTCAAAAAAGACTTGTGGTGCTTGGTCTAGGTCTGAATATGCAACATGGGCTGCAGTCTCATGTATAAATTCACACAAATTGGGTGACCCATCTACTTTAATAAAATGTGTATCCAATCAATGGATTGTAGAAATTTCAAAGACTATTTTTTGACAGGATGTCTGCCGTTTTACTCTCTTCACTCCCACTTGCCTTACTCATTTTGGGGTAGTTGCCAGTTAGATCCAGTTGGTAAGTGTAAGTAACAGACAACTTAAATTTCCTCTTAAGCCGCAGCCAAGAAAATTAACCACAGAAGTTTTCAATTCTTTTGAAAATTCCTAACGGTTTCATTGCGTCTGACTGCTGTTTTTCTCTTCTAAGACATCAGACTAAACCAGGGGATAGTGACTCAGTATTTTTATTCATCATCTTAAAGATTTCAAATAGGACAGCTTAGCAACACTGCTGTACTACCACTAGAAGGAAATCAGCATTTGTATTCCAGGAGTGATGCAAGGCATTTATCATACTATCTCTTTTAACAAACTCAAAAGCCCTTCAACGTAGGAGTTATCTTCCTCTTTGATAGATGACAAAACCGCAGCTTAACAAGGCTAAGAGGAGCAGCTACATGGAACAGCTAAATGCAAACAAAGGTTTTGCTGTGGACCTCAAAATCCTTGTTCCTATCATCCACACAAGGAAGTACTCTCTTGTTCAAAATTGTATTACTTCGGAACATGCAATAACAGCCATTCGCATGCCACCTCTGTGCCCGGCATGCACTAAGCATTGGTTAAGTTGGAATGAATCATCCAACAGGACCACAGAAGAGGGTGGTGGTTAGTGGCGAGATGGTGAGAAACAGAATGAGGGAGGGATGGGCAGAGTGAGCAGGAGGGAGGCAAGCAGAGGAGCTCCTGATCGTGTATCCATGGCTACCGTCTTTCTTCATGTGACTCGTGGACTTCCCTTTGTCATCCTATGCCTGAGAATATATGAAGGAGGCTGGGAAGGCAAAGGGACGTTCAATTGTCATCACTGGCATCTTTTTGATCATTGCACCATCATCAAATGCATTAGGATAACCATGACATGAAATTTCCCATCACTAAGCCTGTAACTGTCGCACAAGAGGGATAACAACTCCATATTCTGAAGGTTGTGGTAGAAATTATCCAGAGATCTCAGGAAGTGGGAAGAGGCTAATCATACTCTCACAGACTAACAGCCATGAGTTCTAATCACATGGCTTGAAGAGGAAGCTAAATGTCCTCTGAACAGGTAACACATGTATCAAGGACATCTTGTCTTCTGTACATCTTCTATTCCATTCAACCCACCATATAGGCTTTCTGTAGTCTCACCCAATCAAAGAAAAGGCCTAATACCCAATTACAAGTATTGAACCCATAGTGATTGTACCTGAGATGTGGTAACTTGCCATTTAGCAGATGCTCTCAACTGAGTATGGTGTTCAAAATTTCCTCTGCTTTTTCAGAGGGCCTCCCCTCTGAAGATTAATTTGTATGAAGAAAACAACACTATTGAACCCCCAGTCATCTCTTCACTTAGTAAAATGACTTGACACCAGTTTGCCACATTTGTTAAGGAGAATCACTTTGCCAATAAAAACCACAAAGGAGAAATACCTTTGGGGAGAAGAACATGTTTTAGTGAAACCTATTCTTGGGGTTTGTCTGCCTTGCTCACCTAACTCTCATCCTATGCAGGCTAGGAGCTCTGTCTTTTTCAGTAAAGAGAATATTCCACATTAGCATTACTTTTTGGGGGGACTAGGACATATCTTATAATAAAGAAAGTCTGTGTGGGGAAAATATCTACCATGCCATTAAGATCACGTAGGCACTTTTACATGTAGACAAGAAACTGAAGATTCCTTTGCAGATTAGATTTAGTTTTCAAGTATTTGACCGGCATTTGGGCCTTATGATCAGGAAAATTTACTCTTCCTGGTCATATAGGATAGATTTCTATAATAACAGAGACCTTCTTGGTGGGACTTAATCCCTTCCTTGTTACATTGCTTACAAACAGACCTTAAATATTTTTCAGCAATTGTTTTGCTAGTTTCTTTTTCTGCCTTAACACCATAGCTACACTCTGTACCTCCCATTCTAAGGTATTTACAGTTTCCTGAAATAAGACAGCCCATTGAATAAGTTTTTGTTCCTTTATGGCATCTGCTGAAACTCCACACCTGTCTGGCTACAGCCTACGTTCTGTCTAAATCTCAGCTCAAAAATCTCCCTTGGCCCCACGGTCCTACACACCTTGATCTAAGTCTTTGTCAGTGTCTTAGTTACTGTTCTTTTGTTGCTGGGACAAATACCCAACACTCAAATTAGGGAAGGAAAGGTTTATGCAGCTCACAGTTAGTGGAGGTTTCAGTCCGTATTCAGCTGGTTTCAAGGCAGAGTGGCACACAGCAGAGAGCAAACTTTCATGGTGGCAGCTAAGAGCAAGAAAGAAGGGAAAGGTAGCATTAGCTCAAGCAGCTAACTTCTCTTCCTTCCTTACATGGAAATATAAATTACCTGCCCCCTGGCAAGGTGCAGTACTCACACCCACAATAATCAATCACAAATTCCAGAAGTTGACCCATGACTGCATGAGGCTTTGGGGGTGACATTTATATACAAACCATAACAGTCATAGCACTGCATCCTTTGGAAGAGTGACTATCTGTCCCCCTCCTCCCTCCATTCCCCATCATTTGAGGTTGTAATCTCCTACAAGACAAAGCCCACATCCAGTCCATCTTCTCATCCTGTGAACTTAGCACAGTGCCAGGCTCATGGGAGGAGGCATTCAATAAATTGCCATTGTAAATATCAATACTTGGGGCCGGGGAGATAGCTCCATGGCACAAGTGCCTGCCTGGCAAGTGCAAGGTCATGAGTTTGAACCCCGACCCTGCAAAACAACAACAACAACAAAAATCAATACTTGATTTTCCTGGCCTTATTTGATCTTTGCTTTCTAGTCTGATGGAAGTGCAGTAGGGCTTATATAAAAGCTGGAAAATAAACCCATAACAATATAGTCCCAAGAAGGAAAAGTAAATGGGAATATGTACAAGCAAAGACCACCTCTGCCTCATCTGCATGAAAGCATTTAGTCTTCAGAATTTGACTGCATTGCTGGTATGTTGTGATCATTGTTAAATCATTTCCATCCTGTGACTATAAAAAGTCTAAGAGTATTTTTTAGCAGCCAATACCATCATGGTTTTGGTATTTCCATTTGCGCAGGAAAAAAACATAACTATTGATTTTCTCCTACTTATTTCAAGTGATAATTGCCCACGGCTGCTTTTTCAGTCTAGATCAGGATCAATCTGCTTGGTAGAAATGTATGGTCAATTTTAGAAAATTAGACAAACATAAAATAAATGGAAAATATGTGCTGAATTCATACTTCTCTGACACAAGCAACAATTTTACAGTTAGATATATTTAGAGAAGATACAATATCATCCCCTAAAGGTCTTCAAGAAAAGCTGGCTATGAGTTTTCATTTGCTTAAAATGGTTTAGGCCAGGAAATTTGTTGTAGGATCCTGAAAAGTCTCTTTCTAGAATTTATAATTCATCAGTCTTCAAAATATTATATTGGCCATCTCAGGTCCTCAAAACTAGTGGATGTCATAGTGAAATTCAGACTAGAAGCAATGTTCCAGGATGTCACTAATAAAGCTACCACAATTTTAACAGAATTAAAATGTTTTCATCTTAAACCCTAAGCTCAAGATCATTGACCCTGAAAAAAATGGGGAAAAGGGAGATTTCTGTGCCCTAATAATGAACAAATAAGTAAACAGCTGCTTTCTTTTCACTCTTGACACCCTTGGCTGAAACAAATAAGCAGCCTTTCTTTCCGCTTACTGAACAGGCCGTCCTGTTCTGCATTGGAAGCCAGATTTCAAAAGCAAAGCAGAGCTCTGCATGCCCCTACCCAGCAGGCAGACTCTGAAGTCCCAGAGCACACACAGAGGAATCAAAGACTCTAACGAGCCTTGGCATCTCTAGGTCCACACAGGGTGCTGTGGGCAACTTCTGCTGGAAAGAAGCAAGGTGTAAAAACAGGCATGCCTCTGCCAAAACAAGGAGGCAAGGACTGATGAGTCAGCTTTTCTGGTCATTAAACAAATCAGAGCTGAGCTCATTAAGCAGACAGGAGGAAAACACAGGAAGTGCACACTGCATCCACCATACTACTGGACCTATTATGAAATTCTCGGGGAGATGGGAAAACAAGCAGTAACTGAACATGGCATGCCCACGGAAACATTTTGGTGAGGAGGAAGAAATCCATTTCACTCTTGTGTTTCCACCTATAGGTCTCATGTTCTTAGAATGCATGGAGTGGGATTTACTTAGTTCTCTTGGTGTGTCCTCATTATTCAAATAATAATAACTGTCATCGAATTATTGTTCATGACTTAGAGGCTGAGGCAGAAGGATTGTGAGTTTGAGTCCAGTCTAGAAAGTTTGAGGCCACCCTGGACTACATAGCCAGACACATTCTCAATAAAAACAAAAGAATTATTTTCATCAACTTAAGTGCATAGGAAATATCACGTGATAAGAACTCTCTTCATTCAAGTCAACCTAATTTCAAGATCTTTTACATCTAGTTTTCCGATCTTAACCTTTATAAAACTCTCCCTTTCCCCACCTGTCATACTCAATGTTCCTTCACTATTATAAACACCTGAAATCATCAGCTTATAAAGGGGAAGCTTCACTTGGGGTCATAGTGGTAGAGGCTGCAGTCTGTGACCAGCTGGCCATGTTGATTTTGGACCTACAGTGAGAAAATGCATCATCACAGGGGCACATGGCAGAGCAAACCTCCTTGTTTTCTTACCAGAAAGTAAAAGAAGGCAGTGGTGTCTTACATGCCCCTTCCAGGGAATGTCTGCAAAGACCTAAAGGCTTCACGTTAGGCCCCACCCCTTAAAGGGTCCGCATCTCCCAGAAGCATCATCATGGAGACCAAGCCTTCAACCCATAGATATCTGAGTGACACTTACCAATCCTAACACAAGTACATGCAAAAATGTTCTCTTGCTCTTGCTGATATACTTAGAAAAGTAAAGGGCCTATAAACTTCCCTCAGCTAAAGCCATTACTAACTGATCAGTCCTACTTGGTCTCAAGGAGAGCATCTCTGCTATTCCCAGACCAAATAGATCCAATGGAATCTTTGCATAGCTGGATGCATGGTCCCAGGGTTGGGTATGCCCTGGTGGACCTCACAAGACAAGGCACCTATGCTAATTCCCATCCACATGGAGCTTGCATATAGAGCAAAAGACACAGAAAATAAAGAAGATAAATAGGAATAAACTGTATATCATATTAAATAATGATAAGGGCTAAGAAAAAATAAAACAGAGAAGGCAGAAAAGGAGATTTAGGGAAGGGCCTGCAGTTTTAAGTTGTGGGATAAGAAAGACGAGATAAGCAGAAGACCAAGCAGTGAGTCTTAGAATAGAGCTAGCATTGTATCCAAGTAGGTGAAAAAGAACCGGCAAAGGAGCTGAAGGAGAAGTGAAAAGGGGACTAATAGAGTGAACCATCTGGATTTTGAGTAGGCAATGTATTTCCAAGAGGAAAGAATAGTCAATGGTGTCAAATGCAGTTATCAAACCAATTACAAAGAGACCTTGGGAAGGCCCATGAGGATGTTATAAGTGTCTTCTCCCTGGCCTGACTGGGACAATTTCTTACCTAACTGACTTGTCTCTACCTCTCCCAATCAAAGACAGATTTGACCCAGCACTTAGGCCCGGCACCCTATGGGTCATAATGCTATCTGGTCTACAGGGTGGACATCAAGGAAATAGCAGTAGCTCAGTCCCACAAGTGACACCTGGCCACCAGCAAGCATCATGGACACTGTCCAAGTCCACAACATACTAGAACTTTGTGCAAAATCCTATCCCCAAATGGTTAGAAGTGCTGGTCATATATTTGCCATTCCAGTCTTAATGTTATGTTTTATTCCTAGGAATTCTTTACTACCATGGAAACTTTTTCTGAGTCAATATTTTTGTATATATTAACCAATTCAAATACTGTATGAGTATTCTGAATTGATCACAGATTTGTATATATGATATACAACATTCTGGCCACTTAGTTGAACACACAATTTAACTTGAATTTTGGAATATTGTTTTGAAATAATTAATTTAATTATTAATATTAAATTCATTTTATATTATTTAATTATAATTTTTGTTTTATGATTTGTACTGTATCTTTGATTTACAGTCTACTTATGTCATAGTATGATATTTTCCTCTAGTATTAGAAACTTTAAAAAGCATATTTCCATTTTTCCATTGAAAAAATCAAAAATTAAAAATTAAAATTGTTTGAGGACAATTGATTTTCTCCTCTTCTCCTTCTAGTCAGTGAGCTTTGGCCTTTTTTTTTCTGGAAATGTTTGCTTTTTAGCAATGGTGGCCAGCAGCACGATGCCACCACCACTGCCACCGCCACCACTGCCACCGCCACCACTGCCACCGCCACCACTGCCACCGCCACCACTGCCACCGCCACCACTGCCAACACCATAGATATCTCAGGGACCCTTTTAAAGGAGGAAAGGAATACTCCTAGAAAACAAAGTTGAGCCAGTAAGCCTGTCAGTTACTCTGGATAATAAAAATTATTATATATGTTCTTCGGTCTCAGGCAAAGGACCAAGTACAGAATATCCTAAACATATACGTAGGCAATTTTCCTTAGAAAAAAATTGAAATAAATGGCAACACATTTGACCTGAAATATGTACATAGTTCCAAATACTGGACCTAGGGGCTACAGAGCAAGAATGTGTATCTTTCTGCCTGAATCACTTACGGTTAATTAAACTGGCTGCCAAGGCTCAGCTTCCAGTTTAGGACACGATCAGTTCCTCACTGCCACAAGCGGTCATTCAACGCACTAACAGATGTCGGTTTTACATGACTCACTTTTAGCATAGTATTTAGGCTTGAAGGGGGCAGCCTGCAGCCCAAGAGCCAAACCTGTGGGCCATCAATTCTGGACACAAAGGTTTATTGCAGGAGAGCCACGGGGCCCCATTGCAGAGCTGCCGGGTGCTCTCATGCTGTCACTGTAAAGTTGGGTAGTTGCAACACAGTGCCTTTGGCTTCCAAACCTGATAGCGCTTATGTGTCTGACCCTCTATAGAAGGCAATTGCTTATGTTTTCTCAACACAATAAAGCAGACTTCTGGAACTATATTGTCCATGATCATCTCAATCCTCCTCTGTGAGCTTTTGCCATCATTTGCTGCAGAGGACACATCCTAGATTTTATTTCTCTTTATAGAAAACAAATAAACAATATTCTTCCTCCTGCAGCCTTGGGCTCAGCACTAGTTCTCATACTGTGGTTCAGGGGTCAGGAGAAGAGCTTAGCCAGAAACTCTTTAGAAATAAAAATTGTCAAATCTCCAGGTCCCCCTGGAAGTTACAGGAGCGGGGCCTGGTAGGCAGCTTCAGTGCTTGAGGCAGCTGATTCTTTTTTCTTTCTATTTTAATGTATTTAGCACAGGATTTACAAGGTCTACAGGGCCTCGCTCCTCGGATGAGACTTGTAGTGAGTCTCCTGTGTTCAGCCTCCCAAGCACTGGGATTACAGGTGTATGCCACCATGCCCAGTCTCAATCACCATCTCAGCATGACCTAGGGGCGGAGCCAGCACAGCAGGCTGGAGATCGAACCCCCACCCTTTCACTCTGCTTAAGCGGGCACATTAGTCTGCTGAGCTATCTGGCCGGCCCTTTGCCAGCTGATTCTCATAGAGAGCCTCCTTCTTAGAGCATGCACTGATGAGAAGAGCCAAAACTGTAAAGCAGGGATCTCTACAAACCCCTTCTTGTGAGAATTTTCAACAGACAGACTTTCTGTACGTTAGAATCTGACCTTAAAGTACCACTTTCATATGGTAACCTTCAAATAGCTTATTTACTACACAATGGAATTAACATTTCTTGTTTCATTCAGATAGATTTTTGGTGTCAGCAGCAGGAAAAGGCTGCGGCTCTTTCACACAGAGATGGCAGAATAGGGTAATGAGGCGAAATACTCCAGTGATTAAGAACTAGAAGAGCCTAACGCATCCCTTGGACCACGACTACCCCCCGATTTCCCATCCTCACCCACTGGGAGTGTGGAAGCGGTAGCATATGACGAGGCATTTATTTCTAAGAAAGCACCGTAGTAGGGACTTCCAGCACCATCACAGGCACGCTAGAAGATGAGAAGCTTCCCCCTACAGGCTGCAGGCAGGTGCTGCGCTGTTGTGGCTGTCTTTCCCTGCTCAGTGATCTCATCCTTCCCTGGAGTTTCCTCCCTCTGTGTGTCAGACCCAGGAATAGCTCTGATGATAATCAACAGCTGTAGTTTCGCTGGAAGGAGAAACCTGATCCCAGGACACAGAGGGGAACCTGGGTCTTGGACTGTGTCAGCCAGGAAACAGGGTAACAAAGAAACTATGCTCAAATGCGCATCATTTTTAAATATCTGAGGTTAGCTATTTAAAAACTAACAGAGATAAGTTTGAGATGGTGACATGAGAGTAGTGGAGCAACAGGACACACTGATTTGTCCAACACTGAATAGCTGCAATTTTTATATCATAACAGAACAGTTAGCAATGATGACCTCACACCTAAAAATGTGTCCCAACTGTATAAATTATACGATCCCCTTTTTATGAGAGACAAATGACTTATTTTGTCATTTCCTAACAGATATCTACTTGAAAACCAGCTCAGAGTATTATTGGTTTGTGAATTTTGCAATGTCCTCTCTCAATGCCTCAGTATCCTTAGCTATAAAATGGGTACCAGAATATCTCTACCATGGGTTGCTGGGTAATTTGATTTACCATATAAAGTCGGCTCTGCTGAGTGCCATATACGGAGTGGGAAGAGAGAAACTGCCTTCAGATGTTTGCCCCAGTGGGTGTCACTACAGTAAGTCTTTCATTGCAAGCCACAAATTCCTGAGCAACTTGTTTTTGGTTGCATTTGTAAGGAGCTTTTTTAAGCAGGTTGCCCTTGTTCTTTACTTGCGAGGAGCTGTAACAAAATCAAGAGACATTGTCTTTCAGGAAAAGCCAGATTTGCACTGAAGCCAGTCCACGTCCATACGGCCGCACCACAGGCTAGAGTTTGTCAGATGTTGCTGTAAAGTGACCACCACACACAGAAAAGGCAGCACCACGTTACCGTGTGAAGAGGTGTGTTACACTATACCCCAGCTCTGCAGAAAGATCACCAACACCTGTCCTCAAGGAAAAAAAATCCCTTCTCTCAAGGAATTTTAGGAGTCAGTTCTCTCCTATCAGGAGACACCAGTCACTCTGACCAGTTACTCAGCTCTACATGAGAAAAGCAAAGACCATCAGTGGCTAGCTGTGTCCCACTAATATAGTGCCCTCCACATGGAAACACAAAACCAAAGAAGGAAGATTCCCCTATGACATTGTCACCCATATTTCCCACTGAAGATTTAGTCACAGGAAAGACTTGATCAAGCTTTGGAAAATACACCCAGATAATCAAACAAAACTATCAATTTTTTCAACTGTCACAAATTAGGCCCTCAGAATGGCATCTCAGATCATCCAGATAATAACTGGCCCAAAACAGTCCATGCCTTTCCTTAGTCTTATGTACAGTAATGACAGTCAGTGCTTTTAGTCATATTAATAAACTGTGGGGAATGAAGGTCACCCTTGCCATTGGCCTGTAGCTACTGAAGCATTATCAATAGCCCCAGTGGGAACAGAATTAGGTTTCCATTTCAGTCACATAGCTCCCATTCATTTCAGCCAGAGGAAATAATAGCTTCATGGGCATTCTTCCAGCGAGGGGAAGAATGTAAACCTTTGTTTACATCTGTCTTCCCAGGGGCACTGGGTCCAATTCTGAGAAATAGCAAGAGTTCAATTTAAAATGAAGCCCAGCTGAACTGAAATGGACTGTCCCAGCCCCTGAGAGTCCAGTCTTCTCTAGAATGTTCCACATGGACAGGTGATGTGGTGTACGCACCAGCACCTTCTGCAGGTCTCTAATGACTGCTGAGGCCCAGGAATAAAGCCCTATGAGAAGACAGCACGGAGCCACCCAAAGGACTGTCATCACCATCTTCAACTTGACACATCATTGTATGACATAGGACAGCCACTCCCTTAGTAGCTGTCAAGTTATATCTAGCTCTTCAGCTGAACTAGTCCCAAAAGATAGCATCCTAAGTATTTCACACTATATTTTATTTTATTCATGAGTATGTATTTAAACTACCTTTAGAGGGAGGCACTGTGGAGTGAGAATGTTACCAGAGAGGCAGGAGTCTCTGTCAGAAGAAGTTAACAAAAACTGTCACTAAAGCAAGGCAAAATAAGATAATTGGCAAAACATATGTTTTCAAACATGAACAATGAGTGCAATGGCATACTCCTATAATCCCAGCTACTTGGGAGGCTAAGGCAGGAAGATCATGAAGTCGAGGCCAACCTGGGAGCTTAGTGGGACTGTTTCTCATATAACAGAAAAAGGATGAGGATAGCTCAGCAGTAGGTCATTTGCCCGGCATGTGTGAAGCTCCAGGCTTAATCTCCAGTGCAACAACGACAACATGAACAGCAGTCAAAAGTGAACAATGGGACTACCTAGGCATGAAAGGTAACAGAGCCTAAGAGAGCTGACTAGGACTCTGAATCATTCAAAGTAGACAGAGTTGGAGTTTCTGATGACCTAAAATAAATAGCACCTTACTTCTTTATGCAAACTCTAAACAATTTGAGAGGTAAAAGAGGTACTGGGTAGAACCCAAAATATCATTTGTATTACTTATAGGACACAGAAGGGCAGATCTGTCCTCAGGTACAATGGCCAAGTAGGATGGGTGACACCAAAAACATGTAGAATCACACACCTCCGCCTTCACCTCTTCTGCTCACTGCACATCTTTTAGCAGGGTCTCTGGAGCTTCCGGGAGGGCTTCAGCTTCCAGCAGGCATGGCCTGATGTACCTGGGAGTCAAGGATGTAAAGAGGCAGAGAGTGCTTGGGAAGGGTGTGTGTAGGAAAAGCTCTTCCTGCTGCAGACAGGTGTGGGAAAGACAGTGCCCACTCAATATGAGGAGGCTAATGGGAAGTTTAAAAGCAGCCTGGCAGGGAACGCAAGAGGCTAGCCAGGAGGCGGTGGGTTGGGGTGAGAAGAGGGTTCCAGAGGAATTGACACGCAAAGGAAGGTAGCTGTAGAACCAAGCAGGGAGCCTGGCCACACAGTTCACTGCAGGAACTGGGCTTTTCTCTATAAACAATGGCACTCACTGCGTTTTATGGACAAAAATTGTATTTGTGAGTGGTAATCAGCAGCTGTGAGAAGGTCATCATGGAGGCACAGAAATCAGGTAACGATTTCTACAGCCAATGGAAGCACTAATGTGTCATTAGCATCCCTGAATTTGTAAGGAATTTAATTCATAACTGTGTACACCTTGGCCCTCAGGTCAGTAGACAGAGGGGAAAATCACTTGTGTCATAAAACACTTAAAATTCCCATGGAAATAATTATATTCTTTAAGCCACGAGAAATATGCGTATACTGGGAAGTAATCCAGCATACTGCCTTCCTGCCCTGCTCCTATTGCCCAGATTTTAGTGAGCAGCTACTACACACAGATCATTGTGGGGCTGGAGAGATAGCTCAGCAGTATAAACATCTGCCTGGTAAGCACAAAGTTCTGAGTTCAATCCCCAGTATAGGAAAAATAAAAAACAGTATTATAAGACATAATACGATTACAAAGATAAACCTACTTAGGGTTTGAGGGGTATAATTTACATTCTTGAGTTGGATCTCAAGTACCACAAAAGAAAGAAAAAGATCACTCTATACAATAGAGAAAAAGAAATACTCAGATGTATACTTGGTAAACTAACACTACAAAATGAAGAGGCATGTGAGGTGACATAAGAAATTTTCTTTTTGCTTGATATTATCGTAATTGATTGACAACTTCATAAAATATAATTATGGTCAAAGTCTTTAAAAAAAAATAGGTCTCACTAGTGAGAACCATTAATTTGATGTAAAGGGGATAAAAGACAGGAGCCCAGGGAAGGATTGTCGCCAACGTGGGCACAGACAGATGAGAAATGAGCCCAAGAGAACAATCCTGGAAGGGAGAGGAGTGTTTTGCATTAGGGGCAGAAGGATGTACTTGCAGCTTCCCTTAACAGATAAAAGAAAAATCATAATTTGGGAAGGCAAGTAAATACACATGACTGCCAGCAACACTGACACCACTTCTGCCATTTCTCTCCACCCTAATCTCTCCCTTCATCGTGGGCTGGGTCTGCGGGTGACTTGGTAACCCATGTTTCCCTCAGGAACGGTATGGCCCACAGACTCAGACACTGGCACTTTGGAAGGGAGAGTGCATAGAGTATTGTCAAGTATAATGAGTCAGAACCACTCCAGTTACCTTACATTTGAGACAACAAAGTCAGCCTTTTGATGTGGGTTTTCAAAAGAGCAGAGCCTAAGACCATAGCTTTTTTTGAGAGAATTTTTTGTGCACCTAGATCAATTACATTATCACGTTCAGCTTCCAAACAGTTGCGCCAAAGAAAATAATGCTGGCTTTTCTCCTTTTATGAAAGTAATACCTATCTCACAGCCCGTGGGACTGGGCATCCCCTTTCTATCGAAAAGGCTCATGGGAATGCTGCCTGCATGGGCTGATGTATACTGAAATTAATTGCAGCAAGTTTCAATCAGAGTTGTCCAGCCATAAGGGAATAAGTGTTCCCTTTGGTTAAGCCAAAAGCTGACATAGTTTGTAAGCACATAACACACAGAGTTGGCTCATGTGTCCTATTATGTGGTATTCATGTCTCTTTCTAACCCATACAACTCAAAAGACCACCAGAGAAGGCACTGGGAAAGTGGGATAAGAAGTCACTATCCCAGAGCACGAAGTTTCAGCCTTTCAGACACAAAGCATAAGCATAGATTTCCTCAGCATATCACTGCTCTGCATGAGAAGATACTGAAGCTTTAGGACAGGGTGTTTCAATGTATTTATATGAGAGAGCTTCCTTATAGCTTAAACATACAAAATGCATTTTTTTTTCTTCCATGTTTTTATACACTTAAAACACAAACTTTTCATACATGTAATAAATATAACTAAGTATCTTTATGATCGTTTAACCATGAAGTTTTTGTTGAGTACCAGGCTCCATAGTAAATGCTATAAAAATAAACTCATCTATGCTCACAGCTCAATGAATTATGCACTATTCTGTGTTTTGGATGCTACATAGAACACCAAAAAAATAGCTTGAGCATATCAGTCTATGCCAACCTGCCTTTCTGCCCCTCTACGACATGCATAATTCTGGCTAGTATATTTTCTGTCTAGATTCAGAATTTTCAGAAGTTGGAAGGCAACACATACTAGATGCAGACAAGCCAGTAGCCCATCCGAGGAAACAAGAGTGAACAGGAAGCCAGAGACAGATGAAGGTAGAGGCCATCGTGTACCTGAAAACCAAGAAAAACTAAGAAAAGGATTCTGCCCAGTTCTAAACAGGTAGCCCAGAGCCTAGGGAAAAGCCTCATCCTAGAGTAAAACAGGTCAAGCATTCTAGAGTACAGGGTAAGAGCATCATGATATGGAACAGAGCCTTCCCCAGAAAGCCTGCAAAGACCAAGGCAAGACCCACACTTGGGGGCTCTCTTGCCATGATGGTAACTGACAAATGCCTCAGCCTCAAGAGCAGGTGGAAAACAGGGCTGCCTTCCAGGAACTAAAGATATTCAGGGAGGGCGTTGCTCTTGACTTGGACCTCTGAAAAGCCTAGATCTAATCCCACTCTGTTGTTAGTCACTTAGGTAACTCCTCCTCCTTTTAAGAGAGAGAAGCAGAGCAGCTTACCAGGACTGGCAAGTGAACTTCCCTCCTGGCCATCAGATATACTCGAAATGAAACCCCTTTGGGAGATAGGAAGTTCACACTGACCCAAATATTGGCTCTTACAGGTCTACCCCCAAGAAAACCACACTTCTGCTATCCCAAAGTCCTTCTATGCAAGAACGTCTCAAGTGCATGAACTGTCTCCCCTCTGGGCTTGTATGCTTAGAGAGGTGCCCATGAGGACAAGCAGGGTAGCTAAGGGTGAGCAGAGACTGCTTTGGAATGAGGAGAGGTCAGGCTGAGGAAGGACTGCCAGGGAGCAACAAGCAGAGGCTTGCTGAAAGCACACGAAGGAATACGTTCCTTGCATATGGAGAAACCACATGTCTATGGGAAGGGTCAACAAAGTACAGTCCTCCTCTTCCCCTCCATTCATTCATTCATTCATTCATTCATTCATTTATTTATTCTCCCTCTTCCTCCTCTTTTCGCTCCCTGTCACTTGGGCAACGTGATCTCTCTCCTGCATACTGCCCTCTGCATTCCTGTTTTCTTCCTGCACACATTTTTGTTCCTTGTTTCACCCTCAGGCAGCACCATCAGAACCTCTGCCTAGGGAGGTTTTGTTCCCCTACTACGTTCACCGCGGGCTTGGAATCCACACTCCCAGTTTCAAGCAGGTAGGCCTGGCCCACAGTGTCTGCTCTCATCCAACCGGCTTATAAAGGCCACCTCTCCAGGGCTGTGTCCAGGAGGCTTCTGATGGAGAGACTGGCTGGGGGGACATGAAGCCATGCTACAGCCTCCACAGTGACCTCTTCAGCTGGTTTACAAGATTTCCCATTCACCTCGCTCACTCACCTCCCTTGTTCTGTCTGCTGGACGGAAAAGCAAAGCATGAAGACAACATCCACCCAGAGGATAACTGGTAGGGGCTAGCCCAGGGTTCCTGGGAAAATGCCTAGAGCACTTTTAATGTGAGAACTACATTAGCTCAACTACATTGAAAACACATCGAAAAAATGGCTATATTAATTCATTAGGTTTTATATTCCCAGTCTGAAGGATAATAAATGCTATGCACCATTAGGTTTCCATTTTTTTTTATCACTGTCTCATGAGAGTATTCCCATTAATCCAAATTCTATATTTCAGTATCTTGGCAACTCCTCATCTCTGGCCAAATTTGCTGACATATCATATGCCACAATAAAATATATGAGCATGTTTATTCTGGTGGACTGACATTAGCTCTAAATATGAAACGTCTGCATATGGAACACTCGATTAAATTAAATATCAATAAGAGAGTTGCTATTGACTGATAATGGCAGTAAAAATAATTGAAAAGATTCAAATTTTCAACCCTGCTTAGTCCTAAAGTGAGATAGAAATACAAACCTTGAGAAGTCCTAGCCTCAAGGAAAGTCTATAACCCTTCTTCCTACTGAAATAATTTCTTCCCTCATTAAGATCCACAAATATCAATAGGTGAAGCACCTTGCTACATGTGATTTTATTCTTAATGATTTCTGTGGTACATTATGTTTCTACATGCCTTCCTGAGCATCAATTTACATATAAAATTGTGCAGCAATAGCGCATACAGGACCAGACTGCACCAGATTTGGTATTCATCACCAAGAACCCCAGAAAAATATTGGAAGTTATAACCATTTCAGAATAAGATCAGACACATTACAATTATAGTTATATCATCTATAGTTATATCATCAATTATAGTTATACATCTATAGTTATATCATCTAGTTATATCAAAATAATCATGTCTCCAAAAGAAAGCAATGAGACATACTTTCATGGTAAACTGAAGATATCACTCTTAAAACAGATACGTTCTTTCTTATGTCACCCCTAGCAATTTCCTTGGGTTCACTCTTTTCCTAAGTAGCTCAAAAATGTCTAATATTTCTCTTTGCAAATATATATATATTGAAACATTCTTTGCCTATAATTTTTCCACATTTGTACCTAAATAATCATATATTTAAAAGTGGGAATATTTCTCATTGTAAGAAACATTATAAATTTAGAAGTGTTAAGGGCTATCAGACACAACTGACTACCAGTTTATTGTAATTTTCATAAACCTATCTTAAACTTGATAAATTATAAAATGGGTCTACTAAATTTTCAAGGCCATCAAGAGTTTAATTCTTGCCAGGCCGTGGTGTCACAAGCCTGTAATCCCAGCACTTGGGAGGCTGAGGCAGGACGATTGGTGCAAGTTTGAGACCAGCCTGGGCTACAAAAGTGAGCTCAAGGCCAGCCTGAACTGCATAACGAGACCCTGTCTCAAAAGGACAAAAAAAAAAAAAAAAAAAGAAGTTTAATTCTGAAACTACTTAATTTTTAAAAGCTTTAGTATTATACAAGTTGTAGCCATTTTTTTCTCAAATAAACAATAAATTGGTGCTCATCACAGTGGAGGCAGATAGTTTGACTTCCCCCCACTGGGCAGTACAATAATTGCTCATGTCCCTCAAGTCTATGGATAGTACTGCTGGAAAAATATCATACTTGAAGAGTTAGTTTTTATGATCCATTACATAATCTAAATACAAGAGATGGTGATTATGTTTCTAGTGATAGAATTGACCACTGAATTAAGACCCAGGCCATTCAAATAAAAGGTTAGATAAAGAAGATATGGCCAATGCTTCTTTAATGAGACACAATTAAAACTATGTTTCTCCACCCCTTCCCCTCATCCCCATTGTTTCACCCCTTTGAACAATTTCTTTCCCTTTCACAGTATCTATTGTACCTTACCTATTTTACTTACTCTTCCAAGTTCCTACATTAGAGAGACATCATGCTGCTTATACATGCAGGTCTGATTTATTTCATATGAATATGGGCTCTAGTTGTAGGAAGGAAAAATATGTATATGTGTATACATAGGATAGCTGGGACAACTGTGCTGCTAATTTCTACTGGTCTATTGAAAGGAATAAGTAATGCTTACATTTTTTCCCTTTTAAATGTTTTGGGTTTAGTTTTTTTTTTCCACCAGTTTCTATGCATATGTCTGGTAATCTGAATAATTAATTAAAAAACAAAATGAAAAATAACAACCTTTATTGAATTCCTATCCTCTTGTTTAACAAAATTCTATATCATTTCTAATGTTTTTTATTATTTTCCCTTTAAAAAAATTAAAGCCATGGATTGAAAGACATACTGATGTTCTCACAATTGCAAATGATTTGCATGATTTCATACACAGGAACTCTCTAGAAAATCTTTTAAATTATTAAGAGTTATATAATCCAGAGTCGGCAAGGCCAGTAATTAACTGCATCCATGTTATTTCTAGTAAACAAAAATGTATCAAGACTTGTTCTTCAATTTGGAAAGGTCTTTACCTCACACATGAAGTGAGAACCCCCATTGTTAATGGTCTGTATTACTGTAACAATGATCTGTGACCAATGGTCACTGAGAAGTAGGCAGAGAACAACAGGAATTCCATCTTCATCTAAATACAAAGCACTTCTCAAGAGCAAATAAGTGATTGCGCCAGCCCATGAGTATCTTAAAGGATCATGCTTGGTGGTCTTGCCATAAAGCCACATTGTTTGAATGACAGTCCAAGCATTTTGCTACAGTACATCGAATGTGCCTAACTCAGTGCTCACAGATTATGGTTTCATGTCAGAAAAGATAAATGCTTTAAAAAGAAAAAAAATACAGAAAGCCTATTTGGGATTTTAAGGCATTCTTCTGTCCCCACACTTGTCTCTAACAGTGCCTAACCCAGGCCTTATGATCCAACTTAATCACCTTCCACTGTATTGGGAGGCCTACCTCAATTGCTCAGCAGTCAGCATGAGATGAGAGAATTAGGGTTCTACATATAATCCAGAGGCTGCTGTTAAATCTGTTACTCAGGCTCACATTCTTGCTTGCTATGATGTTTCCAATTCTGAAATTGTAAGAGTAGGAAGAGTATGGCAAACATCTTATCTCTTCTGGCTTAAGGACAGCTCTGAAATTAAATTCTAATGGAAATCAAGAACTACTTCAAGTCTTGGTTAGTGAAGCAAATGAAAAACGATTGCAATAAACTGAGGAATTAACCTCCTTTTCCCCAAAATCAGAAGGCCAAGAATTCATTAAAAAAAAAAAAAAAAAAAAAAATCCCTAGGGATCTAGCTAAACTCCTTTTTCCAGAATAATAGATATGCCATTCAATGTAAATCTAAATAACTTCATCAATGGGACAGTGTCCAATAAACTTACCCAAGAAAGACATAAATTTGTGAGGATCTTGAAAGGAACTTACAGAATTTTTCTGGGGCATAAAGAAAATGGCAGTGATCTCGGTGAATCCATCAGAGAATTTCAAACATGGATGGGTTTTTTTGTTTGTTTTTGTGTGTGTCACTAATAAAAGTGTACTATCATATCCTACAGATTCTAATTTATAAACCTGGGAATATTGCTAGAGGTTGTCAAAATGTTCAGTGTGCAAAATGCAATTTAGAAAAGTGTGAGCCAAAAAAATAAATACAGGAAAATGGGAGAGGCAGTGTCAAGGAGGGAAAAGCCACACGCTGCAGCCAGCGCCCCTATGGGAAAGACTCACAAGTCGGGAAAACTGGGTAGCGCTGACAGATGTAGTTCTTCCGTGTCAGGAGTAGGTTTGAAAGACCATCCCAGAACTTGCCTATGAGCTACATAAATAACACAAATTAATACTCTTCACAATGATTGACATGTTTAAGGTGGGGTTTTACTCTGTCCTTTATCTTCTAAGTTCCATTATTGAGATATTCAGGGGTAGACATTTAAGAGCCCATGGACCCTTAGAATTCACAATGAAACATTTGTGTGTCTTATTCATTTATTTTTCTGGGAAAAGGGTCATTGGCTCTCATCAGATTCATGTAAGTCTTCTTCCCTGTACAAAATAGACCTACAAATCATTGCTTTTGGTCATAGTCATTACTTGAAATTATTTTTTTCTACCCAGATAAAGAGACAATGTGTGTAGGTACAACTGGTCAGAAAGATTAATGCTGCTATGTCTTAGCAAGGACAAGTTACACTAACTGTATAAGTCAACTTTGTCTGCATTGAGACCCAACTCCAGGACCCACAACTTAAGGGAGGAGAGGCTTACTTTAGTCCATGGCATCAGGGGATTCAGTCATGGTCACCAGACTCCAACACAGAAACTTCATGGCAAAAAGGCATAATGGAGCCAAGTTTTTAGTTCATAGCAGCAGGGAAGTAGTACAGGGGAACAGTGCCAGAGAGACACAAGCAAGGGACCATACATAGAACCCAGGGTCATGCCTCTGTGACTGCCCATCCCCCACCCCTGACCAGTCACCCCAGGAGCTTGCTTTATAAATTTGCTAAGTACTAAGCCAATAAAGTTGACACATCTAGATTGATAGCACTAAGCATGGAATTTTTAGACATAGTTTGATTCTTTACCTTCCATAATTAAAAAAAATTTAAGCTGCTTCTATTTTAAGCCACAATATCTTTTATTGTCTATGAGGGAAAGTTCACACTTTGTCACTGAAGGAAAGAGGATAGAATATAGAAGTATAGATACATGTAATACTTACTTTAAAAAGATAATGTGGTGTACTATCTAATATCAAGCACCTCACCTGAACTGGAAATTAATATATTTGCTTTAAGCACCTTAATTGATAAACGATTTCATTCTAAATATAGGAAATCTTAACCTCAAAATAGTTCATATTTCTAGAGGTTTCAACATTTTGATACATTGACAAAATACTAGCAAGAAATAAACTGGTGATTCACAAAACAACTTTATAAAAGTTGGTTGTTTGTACCACGTAGCCTTTCAAGAGGAGGGAAGGTTTCCAGCCATCTTGTCTGTCATTCTCCAGGCCCTAAATCAGTTACAGTAAGCCATTGAGAGATGAATACATCAAACTGCAAACAAAAATCCACTTATTTATTGCACTGTGCCAACACTGCAATTAAGACTGAGTACTTAAGTTTTAGCTTAGAACATCACATTAATATCTTTCATCTTAAAAAAAAATAAATAAAGGACATGTGTGCCATAGGCTCACCACAAATGCCCTAGATGGAACATTCTGGAAGGTCCATTCTAGGCCCCAAGTATATGAGAACACTGAATGGTTCACATTTGGTCTATGAGCTTGGCAAAAGTCCTGCTGAGACAACTGACACTCAGGTGTTGAAATGTGGCAAAGTCCAGATTCAATTAGAAAGTTCTAGAGTGAGATGAAATATATCCTTTGATATAAAACAGAAGACATGGGATTGATATAAAGTCCACAGTGTGAAAGCATATGCTAAAACAAAGGGGGAAAAAATAAAAAGAATAACACTTTGGGAAATACATCATAAAGTAATTTAGACCTTGAGAAAGATGCTGCTTTTCCAAGGCATATGAAAATAAATAGAAGTTCCTATTGGGATGATTTGTTTTACAAGAGATTTTCCTCTAACAGAAGTGCACTATTCTAGTAACATTTCAGTTCAGCCTTTAATCTATGAAGCAACTTTCCATGGAAACTTCTTCAGGGTCACAGTCAGCAGCAATGACAGTGTTGCCTTCACGGATCCAAACAGAGCTCAGGAGAGACCCCAAGAGGGAGCGAGGGCTTCTAGGCCAAAGCAGAATGGCGCATCCTTCCATTTGCCTCTTCTTGCATTTGATGGAATGATTCTGAGCCACTCCAGGAAACAAAGAAGACCCCAGAATGCTCATCCCTCTCAGTGTCCTCTAGAGAATGCAAAGAAATCTGGCATCTTTCTTCAACTATAATCACTCTCTTGTTTGGATTTTTTAAAATTCAGATTTAAACAGTATCTGCTTTTTCTATAACTGGTATATTGGGCCACAACTTTAGGATAAAAGTCAAATTATGGAAAATATAATCTGTTCTGACTTGGAGGAGACAAGGTCCTAGATGACATACTTACATTTTAGAAATAAAATAGGTTATATAAACTAAATAAAATCTCTTACTAACTGAGCAAGAAACCAACCCCCAAACTATTCTTTGTTGGGAGAAAGTTCCTTGATAGACAATAAAACCATGACAAAAGGGATAAGAAATAGAACTCAGCCAAAGATGCGGCATTTAAGATCATATTTACAGGCATAGCACAGAATTTTGATTATATCTTGTTAAATGTTTGTCCTCTGTAAGACAATCTCTTTTTTTTATGGTACCATCCAATTTTTAACTTTCTGAGCAGTTAAAGGAGAGAAAGTACAATGTGATACCAAATTAAAAAATAAGAAAGTTATTCAAATGAAAATTGTTGATCTTGAAATCTCACTTAATAGTGTCCTTTCTATTCATCATGAGTTACATTGGCATTTGTTCTTAATACCTTACTAAAATATGTTAATTTGAACCAAACATGATAATGCTGATACTCCAGCAATCTTACCTGATATTACAGGAATCTTACTTTCTTACCTAAAGTCAGCGGTGGCTTAAGGCGAGAAATGAATAGATTAATATCTTAGAAAATATTTATAAAACTCCTTAATTCAACCGACCTCAACCAATGCGTACTAAATACCATTGTTTGCCTGGTGCCTTGCTTAGAGGTAAAGGACACAATTATGGCAGATACCACCCTTCCAGGTCACCTCTGCAGCCTCTGGACTTGCCCTCTAATGGGTGCTTAACAGTCAAGTCAAGCTGATCATCTCTCATCAGGATCCAGAACCCATAATTCAACCAGTAGTCAACTCAACAAGCCCCCTACTAATTTTTATGCTCTTTGATAAAAAGAGCAATGTAGACATTTTCTTACTACTGTGATAAGCTCATGAAGGTGGCAATTTTTTTTTTTTTAATTTTTAACTTCTCATTTTTCATGTAGGAAACTAAACTACTAAATAGATAAGGAACGAAAGATGGCTTTTAGCTTGGACCCTTGGCCTTTAGCCCAGTGCTTCCTCTGTTAACCAATTCTCTCCCTCATCACCAAACACTCTTCAGTGAAAAATGTCTTAGCTGCCCCTAGTCCTTCCTCAGAGCCTCTGGGGGAGAGGAGATTCTTGGGTCGGGAAGTGGGGGGATTTCCGTTATGTTTTCTGTAAATTTTCGCTCAGCATTTTTATCCTTTCATATGTTGTTTCCTCCCCATGCTCAGTAATTTTAGTTTGTGCTTTTTTGTTTCTCTTTTTGTTTCTTTGGTTTGCTGGCTTTGTGTTCTTTTCTCGGTTTTTTTTTTTTTTTTTTTTTTTTTTTTTTTTTTTTTTTTTTTTTTTTTTTTTT
>PVJA010008930.1:0-27678 GCA_004027025.1 Myocastor coypus | reverse complement strand
GGTGTGCCGGTGGTGGCTCTCATTGTGGAAGGAGGACCCAACGTAATCTCCATTGTTCTGGAGTACCTGCGGGACACACCTCCTGTGCCAGTGGTTGTCTGTGATGGCAGTGGACGGGCATCTGACATCCTGGCCTTTGGGCATAAATACTCAGAAGAAGGCGGGTAAGTACTTTGCCAGGCACTGTGGAACCGTAAATGCAAACTTGTGTTCAAAGCTGGGAGAAGAGGGTATGAGAAGGTTCTGTTTGCAGTAGCTCAAGCAAGACCTCATGTCATAGCCAGCTGTAAACAAACCGTCTAAACAATAGTTATTGTGGGAGGGTGGTGGGTGGGGACAGAGCAACACGGTCTAAATGTTCATGGAAAGAGAAATTCCGTGAACCTCTATACTATGCTGCACTGACAATAAAACAGTCAGGGGAAGAAAGGAGGTCATAGGATGGGACCTCCTTTCCTCTTTCCTTCATTTCTCTTTCCTTCCATTCTTCCTCCAAAAAACGGAAAGTAAAAAGTGAAGAGTAACACAACACTAATGGCTAATTAGAGTCAAACAGTGTAGATCAGTAGCCTGTAAGCAGCTAAAAATGCAGCCTCTGGGCTTGCCCTCCAAACCCCAAGAGCGGAAGCATTCTATGCAGAGATCCTACGAGATTGACTTGGAAGGTAAAATCTCAGTACTGGCAAGGGCTTGGATCCTACATATCTCCTCTCCAAACACCTCTCTCTGCTCCACATGGTCTATCAACTACCTGATGCTTTCAAGGGTACAAAGCCGTCAACCCCAGGAGGATGAGCTCTCCACAGCCCCCTCCAATCTGAGTCCACATACAGTGAATAATGAAATCTAAGCACGTTTGCAAATGATAGATCAAAGAAAGTCATCCCAACAGATGCATTGTTTTGAAAAGAACACTCAGGGGAACAATTACATTTTTTTATTTAATATTTTTATTGTTTAAATTTAACAATGGTTATATTACATATTTTCATCATCAGATCAGTTTAGATTAATACATATAGGTATATAAGATTGATCAAACAATTAAATATTAACCCATTTAAATCAACATTTTTTTTTCTTTTCCCCTTTCTTTTTTTTGAAAGTTGACATATTGCATATTGTCCTCACAATCATTCTACAGAGTACAGTGTGTGGGCATGACCCACCTCCCTATTGATGTTGCTTAGAAAAAAATTTTAAAAAGGAAAAGAATATACTTCTCTTTGGACTAAGAGGAAGCAGATGCATATACAGTCAAATGTTCTGCAATTGCAGTGGGCCACCAGTGAAGCTTGTTATGTTGGAGGCTATTGAATCTAAGCCTCCTAAAGCTCATCTCACCAATCTAGCTCTGCGTTTCATGCATTATAATTAAGGATTTTTTTTTTTCTTGCTGGGTGGTCAAGGGCAAGTCGAAGCAAGACCTGTATAACAAAACATTCGTTTTTTTTGTATCTTCCAGGGTCAAATCCCCTCAGGATTACGATTAGGACCATAGACAGTACTTTGTAGAACTGTTGTTAGTGTCAGCCTTTGGGACGAGTCATGGCCATTGCTTGGCCATTTTGCTTTCTGTGAAAACCTGAGAGAATGTTTTTCTCTGGGTGACTCTCGTTAGATGCACTATAGTTCATTCATCCCTTTCTTCTGAGGTCCCATAATCTCCTTGACCAGAAAATTTGGGACACCTTTGAGTTATAGGATATTACAGCACAGGTTCTCTTATATCCTGGGTCTTTATTGACCTTGAAGGGCTAGGGCCAAAATATTGGCTATCCTTATAGCCCTTCTTTTTCTCCAATTTTTGGTCTGTTAACTTACATTCTTAACCCTCCAGCAGAAAAGCTCTGTGATACCATTACTCTATAACATAGGTACTTGAGCTTATCATCACTGGCTTTCTGAGTATCAAATATCTTTGACTTAGCTTGGAAATAATATTTTCTGACCATCATTGATATTCTAATAACTTTCCATACAATGTGATATAAGCAGTTACACAATTTTGACACAGATATTTGGAAATTCAAGGAAATACAAAATCGTAGCCTGTCAAGACTATGGTATTTGGCCCAGTCTCTTATTTTCAAGTACTACTTTTGAGAGAGAGGATGACAGTAACTGAGTTTACACCAGGAGCAGTACATATCAAAAAGACAAGAGTGACATGTATTCCAAACATAGTTTTAGCATTACATTGGCTATAATCAATATGCTAAAACTTTTGAAGGTTATTGAGACCAATATCTGATTCATCCTGTGTACATAAGTGTATAGTTTTGCTATTGATATGTTTTCTCCTTTATCTGCTTCCTGAAAACATCATACCATAGCGATATCTGTGTACCTATGTTTATAGCAGCCCAATTTGTAATAGCCAAATCTTGGAAACAACCAAAATGCCCATCATTTGAAGAATGGTTAAAAAAAAGTGGTGTTTTTATACAATGGAATACTATTCATCCATAAATAATGATAAGTTTGAAGACTTCATATATAAATGGATGTATATTGAACATATACTCATTAGTGAAATAAACCAGACCTATATGTGTAAATATCGTATAGTCTCCCTAATATAAGAACTTTAAAGAAGAAAACAAGAACTTAAGGGCATAACACAGCTGAATGTGTTATAGATTAAACAATGAAGTGACTGGAAGCAAAACAATTACATTTTAAATAAACAACTTCTTCACCCAATTTTCTTAACTTGTAAAATGAGAGAAAACTATCCCACAGAAGAAGAGGGTCTTTCATGCATGCCTTCTGTAAATATATAGTTGTATGCCAAATACTGAAGTGTACATGGGAATAATGTACATTACCACCCTCAAGAAGCTATAGTCAGTCTAGTAAGTTGATGGTGTTTTATCTTAGCAGCTACAATAAAAAGGATAGATGTGATTACCTGCCATAAGACACCCGTTCTCCACCTTTCCTTACACAGCCTGCTTGCAATTCACTACATGTTAGCCCGTTGCCATCTCTGCCCTCCTTATCCCATGCCTTGCCTTTACTCAACCTCCAAGTGAGCCACTGAAACAGCAGGTCTACCTGGCAACTTAGAAGCCTGAATTATGGAATGGCAAAGGGCACCGGCCTTCCAGCGTAACTTCGCAAAAATGAGATTTTAGGCCTAACAATGAGATCTCATAAAAGAGGAAAATAATAATAATCAAAGGTGAAGCTTGCTTGTGGGCTAAATTTAATTCAAGTATTATTATCATTTTCTTTGCTTTTTAAGTTTTTTTAAAGTTACAGTGAAGCCACATCTCCATTTATGTCCCTCTAAATATTTGTCCCTCACTTTGGGCACACTTATTACATCATTCCTGCCACTTTCTGAAGCAGTGCTGTAAGTCCTCTTTTGTGGCTGCCTTAATCCTGAATGGATTTAAAACATTCACCTTCCCTGGTTGTTTTGACTTTGGGGAAGAGCCACAAACTACATGGTGCCAGATTTGTTTGAAAAAGCTGGCTGAGGACATATATCATGTGTTTATTTCACAGAAATTGTCATAACAAAAGCAACGTGAGAAGCTGAGCATCCTTGTGATGGAGATTGAAACCATTTGTGCATTTCTCAGGCCATTTTCTATGTGTTTATTTTCTTGAATAATAAACCCTTTGATATTCAGAGTTCTCAGTAGTGTTCCTGGGCACCAACTCAGCTTTCTTAACTCCACCCAAATCAAAAACCACACTCATCATCACTCTGATGTAGTGTATTGATGGCTGTGCTTCACAAAAGGAGAAGTGGGTGTTTTCCCCTGCAACCTCTGAACCCTGGTCTCAGGATCACTACTGGACACTCAAAGTTTGTCTCTCCAATGACCTTTGTAAAAGCTGGAATCCGAAGTGACATGATCGCACACTCCATGAAATGCACTATTTATGATCCATGATTTACAACACACTTTAAGACCTAGCGTCCCTCCCTTTTTAAAGTTGATTTTATTAGTACCTGCTTGATGTGCAAAATGATGACATACATGGTGGGGAGTAAGATAGCACATCTTAATTCCTTTTATATCTCTTTCCCAACTCCTCCAAGCCTTCCTTCTATCCCTTGGTTTCCTTTCCAATTGTAAAAGATCTGTATATTATGGATCATTTTATAACAGAGCATTTGAACAATGGTCTTCATGTTGGTTCCTAAGAGTTCAAATTCCTTCACTGTGCTTTGTGTTCATTATAAATATAGCTGTGATCCTCATTTCCTTAATGAAAGCAGCTTAAAAAAATAAACTCAAGACTTTTCATAGTGTTAGGTTGTTTCTTGGTTCCTAGTGTTTGCAAATTAGTTTATTGTATTCCTACAAAGTACACTCAAGTTCTTATCCAGAGTTCCAATTTTCTTTCCAAAACTACTAAATAAGAGGCTGTTCATCTCAGTATTTCAGGTTTTCTAGATCTCAACGTTGAGAACCTAGTGCCTATTTGCTATTATCTGCAATTGCGTGTTATGAAAATTTTAAAATCTTTCATAAGATTACCATTCTGTCTCTGTTTTAGTAAGAACGAATGTTGTACATTTACAACCAGAGAGGACATTAGATAATTTAGTGGACAAAAATCTAGAGTACTTTATCCAAGGCCACACAGTCTATGAATCTGGACTACAATTTCTCTACATGTATTATAAAAATTCACAAAAATGTGTTTTGTGACATGTGCTTTAGTGTTTCTCATAAGTACCTCAATAATATTATTTTTAATATTTAAATATACTGAAGTTGCTCTCAGTCTCCTTTCTATATAATTCTTAGAATTTCATCATTGTGTATAATCCTAAAGATAAACACCATGCACTTCTTATAAAACAATCCAAAGTATGATCGCTCTATACATAGACTTTTTCTTTCCCTACCCAAACCATTTAACTCTCAAAACTAAGACTCAAAATTACAAAGTTCTTTTTATTTGTTTATTTATTTTTATGTATTTGGTATAGGATGTCACTATGCAGCTCAGACTCATAGTGATCCTCCTGTTTTCAGCCTCCCCAGTGCTGGGATTATCAGCATACACCATCACACCAGGTCTCAGTGGGCATCGCAGTGCCCCTGGGGTGGGGCCAGTGCAGTACGTGGTACCAGGGATCAACCCTGATCCCTGTGCTTGCCTAGGCAAGTGCTTAGTTCACTGAGCTATCTTGCTGGCCCACACTGTGCCCTTTTTGGCCTTACTTGGCCATCTTATTTCTATTTTGTGCTCAAAATATGCAAAACCACAATCAATATGGGTCTGTACAAATATATGACTCATGGCAGATTCCACCCATGCACACAAGTAGTATGGAGATAAGTAATTAAATATAATGTTGTATGTTGGAGCCTTTAAAAATTAAGAAATATTAAATGCTCAATAGGAGCCAAAGATGAGGCTTCACTTGTATGCAGACATACTACATATAGTGTGTTCTGATAAAAATATGCTCTTGGCTCCAGGAAAGCAATGATAAATTTATCATAATGAAATGAAGGCAGAATGTTTCTCTGTACCATCTGAATAACTGCCACAATTAATCATGTTTATTTAGTTTGATAAGAAATAGTCTAGCCACATATGTGCAGCCAATGTAGGAAATCATTTCCAGTGAACATTATCAGTTTGCAGTGGCATGTTTCTTTATGCTAAAAAGAGAATCACTCCAACTAACACTTATCACTAAGGATTTCTTCTTTCCACCAAACCTTAACAAAGTTGGGCATGTTTCTCTAAAACTTAGTATAATTATGCTTATATAAACAACTTACTATTTATGAAACCTTTATTTTAGGGCCAAACCTGTATCATTTCCATTACTTTGGTAAATTAAATATTAAGAATTAAAGTCATTTGTAGATTATTCAATAATATATGCCCAAGAAATACAAACATGTAGTTAGCTATGTGGCTTTTAATTTTATATTATTCATGAAATTTTCACAAATTATATTTTAATCTTTATGACCTAATTTGGTCCTCAAGTTCCTCTCCAAGAATATAATTTGAAAAACACTTAGGAGGCAAATAAAACTGGCAAAACTGATTAGCTTTTGTAGATGAGATTATTGAAGATAGAAAAAGACCGCATCTAGCACAAATTGGTTTGGATAAAGTAAGGAACAAATATAAAAATCTTACTTTTATCCCTTCCTCTTCATGTCTGCTCTGTGGAACGTACAACCTAAAAGATATGATCAAATTCCTTTCTCCCTTGCTGTTATGGATTTTCATAACATTTCTCATGGTTCATAATTCAGAAGGAGCTAACGATCACTATCCCTAAAGCCACTATTTTGAAAATGTTATCAGAGCTTATTTTTTATCACTAGAAAACTAGCATTATGAACATGAAGAGGCTAATGCTACCTAAGAAGAGTTAGATTTAATTATCTAAGATTGTAAATGCTTTTAGTCCCTGTGTTTGGTTAAGTCAAACATTAACCATACCGGAAACATCTTTCAGGCTGTTGCTCATGCTGAAATCATACTTGTTTCCCTCAGGACTGCCAGCCTTGAGTCTCTGACTACAGAGAAACGTGACCTCATCCCTCACTGATCTTTCAGTGAGCAAGTACTGACTCGTGAAATGTGTCGGTATCCAAAGTAAGGCATCCGAATGCATGTGCGTTGAGGCGTTCCTCATTCAACAAAATTTTATTACTGATGCTTATTATCTTAACACCTTTCTCCAACAGCAGACATCAGGATTTACCATTTTGAGACACCCTATGGTAGCAGAAAGACTTAAGATTTTAGTCTTTTGAGAATTTTTCAGTGAGGTAAACATTGACTAAGAGGAAAACGTTCTCATTTGTAAGTTCCAGTGGACCTTGAGTTATAGACTAAGAAGAAAAAATGATAAAGGGCTTACTCTTGGAAGATGAATAGATCATATATTTCAAATCGGAATTGGACTTTACTATTTAAAGGAATCCTAATAAGGACTCTTCCAGTTTTTGATTAACTGCAGCAAAGTCACAAGAGTGGAACACCAGCTAGAGATGAAAATGGAAAAATATGTTGTAGGATTTCCAATTGGATAACTACTTATTACTAACAAATATGTGGCAAGTGTATCTCTAAATAAGCACTCAAAAATAAGAAAATCACAGAAAATTAGACATTTTAGAAACCTAGATATGCTCGTATTTTTCTGGAGCATGTCATTCATTCCATGGTCATAAATATTTTCTCCTGCTGCTCCTGAGATTTCTAGCAAAAGCTAAAGAATGTCAAAGTCCTGTTATTTGTCTTTATGAAATTGGCATAAAGAAACTGATCTTGATGGCTTATGTCCCAGTGACAGCCAATTCTTTAGAACTACTCCACACCAAGCTCATTGGAAGAGGACTTTTTGAATATGAACAATAAACATCTGGAATTAGCTGGGTAGTTAATCCCTTATTATAGAGAAAACCCACAATTTTCAAGAGGCCTAAGGATGACATGTGAGGATTTTAAAGGTAGCTATCCATTACATTCCTCTGACATTTGTTTAGTCAACTTTGGTCTATTGGTTTCACAGAAAACAGTCACAGTAAGACCGTGGTTGTCAGATTTCCACACACGAGACAATCACTCTAGAGTTTTAGGACCTATAGATTCCTTCACAGCTCCTGATTTTCATGGACCTCGGGTGGGGCCCAAATAATATAGCTGGAGCTAAAACCCCAGATGTTTCCAATCACAGCAACACATGGATCACATTTTCAGAAATTCTGTTTCATGATTTATAAAAATTAGATTTTTAATACTCTCATGTTTTCCAAACCAATCTTATCAGTGTCTGGGTCCTCTGTGTACTCTCCTCACAAGCCACAGTAACTGTAGGCACTTTGTGTGGCATTTGTACCTTCTGCTGCATTTGGTTCATGGAATCAGTTGACTTGAAAGTGTAATTTAGCAAGAGCCCAACCCCCACCCCATTTCTTCATTTACCACAGCTGTGCCTGGCTCTAAACATCTATCAGAATAGAAAATTCTTCCCCGAAGAGCAAGCTATACCATAGGAACACTCATTGTGACAAGATTGATAGACCCATCTGGTCATATTTTTATTTACATGGATTTCTTAAAATCATTTGGTCCACTTTTGCAAGTTATTTTCTCACTAAATCAAAAAAAAAAAAAAAAAAGAGCCAATAAGAAAAAGAGAAAAATAAGGATAGAAAACCAAAAGTATTTAAAGGTGAATAGTGCTAGTTTACTGAGAAGGATGTCCCTCAGCTGTTCCAGAGGCAGCCACTAGGGCTAGGGTTGGAAGTTCATCCCCCACGTTCGCCTCTGACTTAACAATTGTCCTGGACCAACTGTAACGCCCCAGCCCTCAGGTACCAAATTTTCAGTTTTTAAAGCCCATCCACTTTTTCTCAAATGAAATCTCATGTAGGATCACAAGCTATAAAACAGACAAGATATGGGTTCACTCAGCTGACAAGAAGGCAAAGGCTTAGGCCTGCAGCTTGCCTTGAGTCAGAATCACCCAGAACGCATGCTCCTTTAAGTCAACTGTTAGACCAGAGTTCTAAGTTTGAGACCTATTGTACATGACGATGATCATGGTTGACAGCCACTGCTCAGTCTGTGAACCTTCCTGTCATCCTGTTGCCCATCCAAGCCATCCTCTCCCCGACTTGCAAGCACAGCCTGCTGTGACAGGGCTCCCTGTCTTAGCATGAGAAAGAAATATATTTCTTTATCCACTTTGTTGCCCTCTAGCTCTTCAATACAGTCTTTCATTCATGAAAAAAGAAAAACATTGCAAAAGCATTAAAACCTACAAAAACATTAAAAAATTTATTTGAATAAGGTACAGATAAAAAAGTGTCCCAATGTCTGACCCTGCTCCTTTATTTTTTTTCACTATTAAGATTTATTTGCGGTAATAAAAATAAAAGTTAAAAAATATTTTTATGACTCAAACTGCTTTGGAAGTTGCAGCGCAAATGGAAATTCTTGCAACATAAGGAGCACTGCAGTTCTTTTTAAGAGCATAACTTCTGTCACCATGCTCTATGTGATACATGTCTTTTCTCTTTCTGTGCAAAACATTCATTACATTCTGTTACAAAAATATCTCTCTTAAACTAAAGCAGGCTATTTGGTGGTTGTGAGTTTTTATTCATATTTCCTTGTTTCAATAATCATTTTAAAATGGAAAATATGACAAGTTCTGTGACTAATCCCTCTCCTTTAAATAAAAGGAATTCTATGCCAATCTGGCTATCATTAGAACCTTCAGCAAAATAGTGGATTAATATCACATCTAGTGGTATGAATAATAATGTTTGGAAAGTTCTTAAGGGATTTTCCTCAGAGTTCCCCAGTCAAGTCTCTAGTGTTGATTATGGCCACAGGCTTTAAGAAAACTATCCACAGCATCACCATCTGATATAAAATATTCTTAAACCATAACGAGACTAAAAATGTGTTAAAGTAGGCTCCCAGGGACAATGCAAATGAACATCACTCTTGTCCAGAAAAGCTCCACTCAGTTTCAATACAACCTTTCTTTTTCTATCTTAAGTTTTTGGCCAGTGTTCTAAAGTTGCTACTGATGCTTATGTTGTGTCCTGGGGGTATTCAGGGAAAATCAAGTGTCCATCTATGAGCAGAAATCCTCAGGTCTTGAGTAGACAGTAAATAATTATACCTGTAAAGCCATGCTCACCAAAGTCTACTATCATTGAAACAGACTTAAGGTTTCGGAGTTCAGTCAGCCTATCATCTTATTTTACCCCACCCCTACCCTGTGTAGTGTATTTGAGGTTTCATTACCTCGGGTGAAAGAATGATAAGTAGTTTTCATCCTGAGTGCCAAAGCAATTCCATTGGTGGTGGCTTTTTACAACTGTTTGAGAATAATTCTAAGATCACTTCTGAGTATAGATGAAAGAGCACTATTTGAGATTATCACAGTCCACTGAGGAAAAGGAAGGGATTTGTAGTTGATGTGTTACGAATGTCTACACTGAAAGTGACACAGCTCTGCGATATCTGCATAAGAGTGCCAGATAGTCATCCAGGAGTACACTGAGTCATGAAACTAATGAGGGAAATAAAATTACTACTGGTACTACCTTAGAGAGATGGAGGTCAAAGGCACCTCAGTCCCAAACTATGAAGCACACCCCTGTCTCAATTATCTGCTCCTTTGAGGCGTCCCACACAGGCATGATACACAGAAGATGAACAGGAAGCTCGTTACTGTGGGATCTATTTAAATGTAGACTAAAGGACAAGTTACCTGATGATGGAAAACATACAAGAAATAATAATGTAAAAATCTAGAAAGGAATCCATCACAGAATATGTATGATAAAGACTATATTCAGAGACAATTACATTTGCTCCCAACAACACAAAGTAGTTTAAGAGTCAGAAGGAATAGTTGGATGAATGACCCTGAGCATTTAGGTTCACTGTTCCATTCTCCCCAAACTTCTGAACCTGTCTCCAATGGTACGCTTGAAACAAATATATGTAAGCTTCCCCATGCTAAAGCAAGATCTAAAGGCATTCCTTCATAAACTCTGTGAGATAGCTATGATTCCTAGTACTCATTTTTAAAATGATATGAGTAAGATCAAAAAGTTATATCCTTTGCTAAACATCTCACAGCTATGTAGAGTGCTTCCCAGGCAGACTGAGACTAGAATTATGTTCATAGCACTAACAGCACATTGCTTCCAAACAGACAGAACGCAGTGAGAGGATGTTTACTTTGTTTTGCCTCAGAGCTGAATTATTTCAGACAACAGAGGATGCTGCACCCAGCTCCCATCTTCCCCCACGAGCTAGTTAACTTCTCTGAGGAAATGTTGAACCAACACTGAAAGCAAGTCCAGGGAAAGAGCAACCCTCTTTTGCCTGCCCAGAGATTCCACACACCTCAGTCCAGCTCTGATTCTGTCTTTTATGCTTTAATGCATGGGCTAAAACAATAAAAATTCTGACTATCCCTCTTGCATGGCTGTGGGCAATATTTACTGGTGGAATTTTGCTTGGCATGAACTCAGAGGATGTGCTTTTCGCTCACAATTTTGGCAGATGGTCGACTTGACCATGTGGCAGTCCTGTGTTCTTTGGCAATGCAATACTTTCTACTCTTGGGCACATTCATAACCAAAGACAGCACTGTGCAAGAATCAGTTCTTACCTATGTTCTAGTCCCAGCTCAAGGTGGGCATCTGGTGGCCTTGCCAACCTCAAGAGCAGCACTATCCAACAGACCTTTCCATGATTATGAACTCAGTGTCTGTGATGTCCTATAAGATATCTGCTAGGCACTGAAATTATACTAAAAATTTTACTTCATTGCAGTTAAAGTTAAGTGACCCCATATGGCTAACAGCTACTATATTAGGTAGCATAATTATTGTATTTCTGGAATTGATTTCCACCAAACTTGGAATGCCCCAGTGCCTCACTGATTCCAATGGTAGTTTATATTGCAACATTCATATTGTTAATATTTTTCTCCAACAGTATGTATTCAGTCATTTGACAAATGTTTTGAATTGGCTATTACATTCTAAGCCCATCTTAAGCACTGGTGAAAACATACCAGTGAACCATAAAGACAAAATCCTCTGTTCTAATGGGGCTTATATATCAGCGAGGCTTCACAGACAATGTGTAAACATAACATGTGCCATTGTTAGAAGGCAGTCTGCTATTGGGAAAAATAGCAGAGCATGGGGATCAAATTAAGGTAGCCATGACAAATCCTTCAACCCCTTCATTAGAACCAAGGAAAGGACAGAAGAGAATATATGAGTAATCAAATGTACAGCCCATGTATAATTCAAAGAGTCTACTGTCTGGTTAGGATTACCTCAGATTATTCCATTTTATTATATACCACATGTAAAATTAATAACATAGAACTTATTTTGTAGTGAGTCCTTAAAGCGTGTTTTACTACTTTCTTTTAATTTTTTTTCTTTGTTTGTACATGGTCTCACTATGCACTTTGGACTCATAGTGATCCTCCTGTTTTCAGTCTCCCCAGCACTAGGATAATAAGTGTGCACCCCCACACCCAGACTTCATTGCTGGCTCGGCGTGCAGGGATGGCACCCCATCTTTGCCCTTGCCTAGGCAGGCATTGGTCCACTGAGCTATCTCACCAACCCTGTTTTACTACTTTTTACCCTACCATAGCACCCACCTACTGTATTACTTGAGATACACATTTGTGCCTTCCTGTGCCATAGCTGGCTCCAATTTTAAAATGGGACACTGTCCCTGGGGCATGCTGAGATGGTAATTTAGACTGGGTGTGGTGGTGCATGCCTGTAGTCCCAGCTCTTGGGAGGTTATAAACAGGAAGATCTAGTATGAGACCCTGAATACCCCGTGGACCCTTCCCCCACACACACAAAAAAAAAAATAATGGTGGAAAGAAAGAAACTCACCATAATAAATGAGCACTGTATGGGTAGCATTGATAGGAACTGAAAGGTATAATGGATGCTGTGAAAGGGAAAGAAACTGTTCATAGGGAAGGAATAACCGGAAGGAGAGAAAGGAGAAAAGAAGGGAGAAAGAAATATATATGTATATACATAGGATAAGCTTGGATCATTGTACTGCTGATTTCTGCTGGCTTATTGAAAGGAGCAGAATGCTTCAATTTTTATCCTTTTAATTTTTTATAATTTTTGACAAATCTTACCGGCTGCTATCTGAACAACTAACTTGAAGACAACCATCTGCAACATAACAAACATTGTTGAATTCCTATCATTTTGATTAGTGAAATTCTGTATTGCTTCTGATGTTTCTTTTTACTGTTTTTTATATTCTCTTTAAAAATTTAAAAAATTAAAAATCTGCCAGAGAATAAGTCTTACCACATGAGTGTCAATCCTGCCCTGCTCAGGGAAAAGCTCTAAGATCTCCTACCGACCTCACGTTGCTTGATGAAAGCTCAAGAAAATCCCAGATGAGCAATTTTCTGGACTAGACATTAAGCAAGATTAAAGTTCCCCTTTCTCCTCTAAGCCTTAGCTAACAAAGAACATTTATATCTAGAGTTGCTCCTCATGAAAAAGTTTCTCAGAATAATCTCTTAATCATCCCCTTTCTGTGCTCTATTCAATCTTTCCCGTTTTTCTAACTAGTGTTATTCTTTAAAAAGAAAAAGCGCTATTGTCAATCACTTCCACCACTGAGTTATAGGATGTCAATCACTTACAGTTCAGTGTGAGTTTAACATGAATCATCTTTTATGCTAAGAGTTTTTCTTAGAGCTTCTAATTATTGAACAAAATATTGGCCGGCCCTTTAACTGAAAGAACCTCTGGGAAAGTACATCCTTAAAACAGAACTTCAGAATCTTCTCACACATCCAGCGTATAATATCCTATCTTGGGAATAAAGCAGAGGAAAGCTCCACTTGTGCTGAGTTATTTAAGCCAGCCACTAACTTCGCATTAATACACTGAGTACAGCCTAATCTTTTAGGTCAGTATAAGTCTGCGTCAGAGATTCTTCCATCCTATTCTTTTGCCCTCTAAGCCGAACTGTGGCTTTTACCAGCTATATCATTTTTAATGTATTTAGTACAGGGTCTACAAGGCCTCTCTACAGGGTCTCACTACACAGATCCGACTCATAGTGATTCTCCTGTTTTCAGCCTCCCAAGTGCTGGGATTACAAGCATGCACCACCATGCTCAGTCTCCAGCTATATCATCTTAAGCAAGTCAGTTAACCTCTGCAGGCCTCATATTCTTCATCCATAAAATGGTTGTTCTAAAGTTCTATCATTTCTTTACCCTGAAGCTCGGATCTCAGCAAAATTTGATCAATGCCTTCCACAGAAAAGACAGATTTCAGAAATCCTCAGTCACATGCTTCAGGAAGAGATAATGGTCAAGTAAGCATTCTGATACCAATATTTGCTTGACTTCAAGATGACAAGCAATATCAAAGAGTAATGTTTCGGGACATCATAGCATCTAAATGACCTGTTTTAGGGCTGGGGAGGTAGCTCGGTAGAATAAGCACTTGCCTGGCAAGTGCAAGGACCTGAGTTCAATCCCCAGTTCTGCAAAAATAAATAAACAAATAAATGACCTTTTTTGTTCCTGCATGACCTTGATGAAATGGCCCAGGTCTCTCCCCATCAACATCCTGGATAAGTGGTTTTATATTGTAGCCTTTTCCATCTCATTCATAGACTTGTTTCATCCAGTACTTAGAGTAATATTACTTGAATGTGCCTCCCTTCCATAGAGACTGTTTTCAGCTAATTTACTTTCTTCAGTTCTGAGCAGAGCCTCACTGGTATTCCTTGCAGGTATGAAAGATTCAAGAATATTGAACAAAAATCTGCTGATTATTCCACCCCTCTCCACTAGGGATAGGGCCAATACTTTCCCTACGTGATCTTGTAATCCCCCGAACACATCAACCTTGAAAGGCACACACTACTTCTATTGAATAGATTATAAAGAGGCTTGAATTGATTGAATAACATGGCTCAGGTTCCTCATTAAATAAGGAAATTGTACTGTGAGCAAAGGCACCAGGTAATAGTAATGATGTCATTCAATCTTTTACAGGAAACTACAAAACCAACATTACCCTTTCCATGTATGACATGAAATTGAAAAATGTAGCTGTGTGTTGTATTGACTTTTATGTAATACAATTATCTCCAGTTGTCCAAGCCACCATGATCTGTATGAGGGAATTACCTCTCATAACATTAAATCCTTAAAGCCTTCAGTTATTGAGCATTTCAAAAAACAACGCATCGCACTAGATATTATGGGGGAGATTAATGTGGATAACTGTTTCTGACAAGAGCTAAAAAACAATTCAGAGGGAAAATTAAAGTAGGCTCTAGAAAGATAAGCAACTACAATGTTTCAATTGGATTATTCATTTCTAAAAACTCTGTAGATTTGAGAAAAGATACGCTGATGGCAAGAATATTTATTAGAAATGAATCTGATTAAAGAAAAGGTACCAAAATCAAACCACTGGGATTCACACATAATGTCACCTCTCTCATTTTCCCAAATAGGCTCCAGATATCCCACCATGAAGACAGAAGAGCTTAGGAAATGTCTCCTGTTGCCAATAAAAAAGCAGGCATCTCTTCATTTGTTCAATCAATCCACAAATATTCTTCAGAACTAAGAGCCAAAATTGAACCATACACTCTTCTAGAATTTAAAATACCAGAAGAATTAAGGGGAAAAAAAAAACACTGATTCCAGCAGATCATAGTCTATTAAAGGAAATAAAACACTGTCATGTTTTGGGAGTCTCAAAAGAGTAATAGTCAGATACATTTGCACAGGAAGTGGAATTTAAACTGAAATGTAAATGGTGATTTTGGGGCAATGAATAGAAATTTGGCCAAGCAGTGCACGTGGCAAGCTCAAGGGCATAAGGGCATTCCAGGATGAAGCGGGCTTTGGAGACCCACAGGATACATGTGAGAGAAGTGGGAGAGAGCCTACCTGGGTAAAGAGACCATGGAGAAATCTTGACACCATATGAAAGTTAAGATGCTGTTTTACTAGTGACAGGAAGCTGCTTTGGAATTCTAAGGTGGGTGTGAAAGAATCATACATACTTTATAGAACTGTTCAATCAACACCGGGGGGATGGCCTGGAGGATGATAAGAAATCAATTAGGAGTCTTCTGATAACCATCTGAGTGAGATATGATGAGCACCCAAATCAAGGTTAGTAGAATATTAGTCGCATTGGCAAAATATCTTAGGTAGTTGAACTTTGCCGTTACCTACTTTCTAACAGGAGTTGTCAAAGCCAACTCATTTTCTCTCTCCTAAGAGAACCTGCCAGGAAATAAAGAAATCAAGAAAAATACAATCTCAGTGGTGATTTAACCTACTCATTAAAGGCCGACACAGGGTGCAGAGACTTTCCTGAAGAAGTTATATACAACATTGGACATCGAGAAAGTACGATCTCAGCACCCAGGGAAATCAGGTCCTGGTCAGGTACTAGATCGAAAAGAAATACCTGGGACATAGTAGGTGTCAAAAAAAAAATGCAGGTAGGCAGCTGGATCAAAAGTTAAAACTATTCTGTTTCTGTGCACAAATCAGTAACAACATTTTAAAAAATATTTGAGTGGTTAGATTATCACTTTTAAGAGCAGTAGTAGTTCTCACAATAATAGCTGCTGTTGAGACGCTTCAGAGAGCAAGGCGGGTGAAGCTGTTAGCCATGGAGAAGATTTCTGCGCCCCACGTCCCATCTGAGCAGAATCACTTGCTAGAGTTGTCTCTGTGAGGATCACTGCCAATCATCCCTTCTCCAGAATGTGCCCATGCCTTTCTCCCTTCTAGAGAAGTGTATCCCTTCCCCCCTCCCATTTGAATCTGTGCTGCTCTTCGTCACTTGCTTGGTTAAATGTATGGCGATGGCATTCTGGGACTTATGCTGCTGGGTCATGAAACTTGCAGCTTCTTCCTGACCTCTCTGAGTACCCACTTGGAACACTCCCTTTAGGAGAAGCCAGCTTCTGTGTAAGTTTACCTGCCTAGCAACCACCAGGGAGAGAACTGTGCCAAGTTGATCCACAGCTCGTGCCACCAGCCCAGTCCAAGAAACAACTTTGAAGTAAAGAAACTGTCTTGGACATTACAACTCCAGCAGATGATCTGGAAAAGAACTGGAGCCCTAGACGTATAACCACACTGGAACCTCTATGAGATGCTTTAGCCATTCCACCCACTCCTACAGAGGCACCAGATAGCATGGGGCAGAGAACCGCCATGGCTTAACTGATTGACAAAATAATTGGTAAATGCTGTTCTGCATTACCAAGATTTAGGGAATGTTATCTATTAATTGGTTACCGGAATATATGGCATGCAACCCTGTGAGTATGTTGTGTAGAAAAGAACGATATGCGTCTCTCAATCCATAGCTTAGTGCCTGATACATAAGAGGCAGCATTGTGATTTATTGAATGGACAATGAAATAAATGTGTGGACACAGGCACAGACATTTGCAGAGTTCCAGTAGAATTAAACTTGACTACATATGAGTATATCCACTCCCCATATACAAAAAATAATCAGTGGTGAAACAGTTACCTCTCTGGCTTTCAACCATCAGGCTTCCCAAGGCTGCAGAGGACAGTTAGGCTCAGGAGACAGCTCTGCATCGTACACAAATGTTCTGACTACAGGTCATGCTACTTAATCAAAAGAAGTACATTTTGACTCTTTCCTAAAGAGCACCACACCACAGAAATAATAGCAAATGTTTGCAGAGAACTTACTCTGTGCCTGGCACTTTTCCAAGCCCTCTACAAAGATGAAGACATCCATTACACAAGCTTGTTTCCATTTTATCTATACAAAACAAGACAATGTAAAAATTAACTCATTTGTGATCTCTTTGCCAGCAGGTGATAGCTTAAGTCCAGAGAGCCTGGCCCAGCAGCCACGATGTTTTTTGCAATAATGTTGTCCTGCTTCTCTGGGAGCAATCATGTGGTTACATGTGGTCCCACTGTTATGCCAATTGGGCTAACGTGGTAATTCTTACTGAAGGGAGTGAAGGAAGGAGAGACAGTGACAAAACAAAGAAAAATGCTATTCTCTATGCCCTCAGTCATACATGTAACTTTCTGTGCCGTTGATGAAATATTTAGTCATTTGTTTTGGCTTCAAATAAACAATAAAATTTCATTTTTCTTTAGAGAGTGAAAGATTCCATGGAAAATTCTTCTCCACACCAAAGTGTAATAATATTAACAGTTTTTATTTACATAAGTAAAAAATTTGTACGCTGTGTCTGAAAAACTAATAAAGAACACCTATAAGGATCCATAAAAGGCTCCTCTTCTCAAAAACCATTAATGAACTCAAGATTAGCTCTTAGAGTCTCCACTGTATATGCATTTCTAATTTTCAAACCTAGGAACAAAGATAGGGTATTAGAGATAATTAAATTTATTCAGAGAATAATATTTTTATGCATGGGTTGTATCCCTAGCATTTGAATAGAACACTAATTGCAAACTGGGGGGGGGGGGAGTTTCGCTGATTATCCTGAGCTCTACATAAACATTAACCTATTTTAAATTACTCTGTGACTCATCTGAAAAGCTCCAGATCATAAATACAGCATCTAACAGCAGACCCAAAAGTGCCACAGTATAGAGATTTTCCTCGCTGCAGAAACTACACTTCCTATCACAAAACCATCTAATTTGAGGTGTACCAAAAATAACCTTGGCACCTATGCAGCCACAAATTCACAGTTTCCATACATAGGGCTGCTTTTTCAAGGGCCCAGTTCTAAAATTGACATTTCATGTAATACTACGTCCATGTTTTGGTGTCAGATTTACAATCTCTTTTAGTGCCAGAAAAAGAAATCTAAAATAAGCTTAACTTAGAGTTTGCTTGTGATTAAATATCAGGTTCAAAGTTTTTAAATGTCTTAAAGAAAATAGTGGGAAGAATTAGAAAAATAATAATATCCAGAAAGTCGATTCGGAAGAATCAGAAACAAACAGAATCTTCACACCCCTAAATGCTGCTTATCATTGTTCTCATTTACCACTTTCCCCTTCTCTTCCCTAAACTTGGCTTCCTGATGTTCTCTTCGCATAGGAGCAGTACCAATGAGTTTAAATTTCAACCTGCAATGCAGATGGTTAAGAAACTGAAGGACCCTCTAGGAGAAAACCAAAACCAGCTGCAGCAAGCGCATGCAGGTGTATACATACAGGGTAGTTTGGAAAATTGTGCTACCGATTTCTGCTAGACTTCTGAAAGGAGCAATGAATGCTTAAGCCCTTTTTAATTTTAAAAAATTTTTCTTCTTTTTAATTTCTTATGCAGGTTTTCATCTGGTAACCTAAATAACTCATTTGAAGGTGACATGCTGTGCAACAACAATTGTCAAATTCCTATTATTTTGTTTAATGAAACGTTGTTTCATTTCTAATGGTTTTTTTTTCAACCATTGCATATTCTTTGAAAAAAATTTTAAATTTTTTTTAAAAATTAAAAAACAACATGGAGTCAACTGACACACCTCAAGCATGGTGGTCACCAACCAATGTGCTGTAGCACAAGTCATTTGCCCTCCTCAGATGGCTGCCTCTCCTTCAGAATGGAATTCACACCTGCTTGCCTCGTAGACTGTTAGGAGCTGAATCCCATAGCCCTTTGCGTGCCATAAGTCAAGGGTGGCTGTGGACCCGTGAAATTTCATGTGGAACAGTTTCTAAAAAGATATTATCAAACTCCTTCTGCCTAAGGCAAGGGGTCTTATATCTGCTATTGCTTTGCTAAGTGGCAAATCTGCAAATATTGGAGAGCTGTTAAAGGCCAGAAGCACCAAATCTGACAAAGGAATACCTCTTGATGTGAACTTAGAATGGAAAAAGAAATGAAACAGCAATAGCAGTTAATGGTTAAAGTATAACGGTGTTTTTGCATAGATAAAATTATCTTTGTTCCACCTAAAACCATCTTTGTTCTACCAGTTATGGCCGTCTTAAACTATGGAATGATAAATGTATTTGTTTTTCTTCTTTTTTTAAAGCTTTATTTATTTGGTACAAGCTCTCGCTACACAGCTTGGACTCATACTGATCTTTCTGTTTTCAGCCTTCCCAGTGCTGGGATTACAGGCATGCCTCGCCACGCCCACTTCTGACCATGCCCTGTTTTAATGGCTGGCTCAGTGCACCCATAGTTGGGCTGCCATGCAGTACCAGGGATCAAGCCTGGGTCCTCATGCTTGCCAAGCAGGTGCTTAGACTGCCAAGTTGTCTCCCCAGCCCCAATCTATTTCTTATATTCTATGGTTCTTACTGCTAAATGATTAAGGCAAAGCCACAACCATGATTACTGGTGAAATTGGGCTTAAAAGTATAGGATTATTAGTGTCTTTATCATATGCTAACCTATGAAAGCCATAACAAATTAAATTGCTCATATGCCTTGATTTTTACAAAGCAGCACACTGATTTTAAGTGACAGACAGATCCCTCAAACACTTCATGACCTCAGGGAAATTGTATTTCATTACAGACGGTTGGCAATGGAAAATGAATTTTGAGATGTTATCAAAATTAAACACCAGCAGGTGAATGATTGGACCTATCCAATGTCTAATCAGGAGAATCTCTTTTGTTGTTAATCATGTACAGCACTCATGCAGGCCTGATACTGCAGAAGTCTCTAGACTAGCTGAACCCACTTGGGTAACCTTGCAAGGAAAATGTATGCCCAGGCATGAGTGTCCTTCAGGAAAATTAGCTGGCAATACACATATGCATATGTGAGCTTCTGGCTCTAATTCTTCTCTATCTTCTCATTGTCTTACTGATACAACGACAAATCTCTAGCGTGATTGTCAAAGTCTCCCCAGAATCTTGTCCCTATTCACATTCTGCAGTCCCACCTTACTTTGTTCAGATGTGTTAGCTTTTCATTGCTGTCAGATGTAATTTTGAAAGGTTTTCTTTTGGCTCCGAGCTTTGAAGGTTTTTGTCCATGACGTACTGGCCCTATTCCTTTGCACCTGTAGTGACACATCATGGTAGTGCAGCAGCTAAAGCAAAACTGTCTGCCTCCATGGATTAATGGGTCATGGAGGAGTACAGCATCCCCCGATCCAGCAGCCTTCCACACACATGAGAATTTGAGGAAACACTCTCTCTTTTTAAAATTGTTTATTTGGTACAGGGTCTCACTACACAACTCACACTAGCAGCGATCCTCCTGTCTCAGCTTCGCCAGCACTAAAATTACAGGCATGCGCCTCCATACCTGGTTTCAGTGGCTAGCACTGGATGCCTGGGATCCCAAGGCCAGCATAGCACACAGTACTGGGGATCAAACCCAGGTCCTTATGCTTGATAGGCAGGTGCTTAGACCACCAAGCTATCTCCCCAGCCTCTGAGGGAACATTCTAGATCTAAGCCATAACACCTTCCTTTGTCTTCTTCAATCTAGGCCTAGTCACACTGTTTTGTCTGCTTTTACTCAGACGACCTTCCCAATGTTCCTTCCTTCCTTCTTTCCTTCCTTCCTTCCTTCTTCCATTCATTCATTCATTCAAGCCTCAGACAAAATAGCATTTCTTCAAGGAGTCTTTCCTAGGTTGCCCAGTTGCTGGTGTGTCTTGTAACTCAGTGATGGCCTGGAATGCTTACATCTCATCTACCCCTGTAGCCTTGGCATATGCCAGTGCCTGGTCTATGGCTAAGGGCAAGTCATCCAGAATTACTTAAATAATCTTAAGATTTGATATAGTCTTTCTACAAATGTGCATATTCTTCATAAAAATCTGTGTGGAGAAAGAGGGGAGGCAAGGTAACCATAGGTAACCATTGCCTCCTCCTGAGTGGCCTTCCGGATTTTCAGCATAGAAGTGTTACCAGAGATGCCATCGTGTTCAAAGTAGTATCAACATAATATCCATCCAGTGGATTCGGGTGAATCCCACCCAGCCCGGGGCCCAGAAGGCATCTAGTATGAAGCTACTCTCTAGTGTCCCATCTTATTTTCTTATAAGCAATAAAGTCTATCTTGCTTTAATGTTGAAAGAAATCTTAGCACCATCTGCTCCAGTATTCACAGTAATGAGGCAGCTGTGGTGCAGTATACTAGGCACAAAGGAAGACAACACGGTGCCCGGCAGGAGCACTGGACGGCAGATCAGAAGAACTAGGTTTGGATTCTGACTTGGCCACGTATTTGCCCTGTGTTCCTAAGCATCTGGCTTTTTATGGCTGACATGCCCTGCCTATGAAACAGCACAAGTCTTCCTGTGAGCATCAAATGAAGTAACAGTGCACTATTTTACAACTGATACTTCAATAATGAAAGCAATATATAAATTGTGAAATATGAAGCAAATTATGGGAATTTTGCCACCAGTCCTTGAGAGCAGTTTTAGCCTCTTGATTTTGAACAGGATGTACTAAGAATAAAATGAAGAACTGGCGAGATAGCTCAGCAGACTAAGTGACTGCTTTGGCAAGTGCAGGGACCAGGTTTCAATTCCTGGTTACACATGTCACGCTGGCCCTGCCCCTGGGGCGTGCTGACACAGCAAGTGAGTCCACGCATGATGGCTCAAGATCACTACGAGTCTGAGCAGTGTAGTGAGACCCTGTGCCAAATACATAAATGAAAAAAAAAAAAGGAAAATAAAATGAGTTCCCTTATATGCCACCTTATGGCTTCTAGGCAACCTTTTCTCACCAGGCTAGTGAGAGAGGAATTGAGAATTAGTTATGCATGATTCATATTCAAGACATAACTGTAAGTGTTGGGATATGATGTATCTGCCTGCTTTTATCTACCCTTCGATACTATAAAAACTATCTTTTAATAAAGTAATCAACACAATTCCTCCTTAAGGATCAGACTTTTGTTCACACCACTAGAACAAAACCTTGACATAAATAGTAGTGACAATCTGAATCATTACGAGATAAGCAACCACCTACATGGAATTTCAGAGAAAACAACAGTGTTATATCCCTGATGCTCAAAATTCCATTGGCCCTTTTTTCCCCAAATAGAGATAACTGCAACTTACAGAGAAATAATATAGTAAATTCTGTCAAGATGCAAATGATTAATTGAAAGCATTTTTAAAACAATCTAAGGAAGAGGACAGTAAACCTATGGTATATGAAAGAAAAAAAGAAATTGGTCTTTTATCCAGTTACATTCTGAGATATTTAAATGCACTTTTAAAAATATCACAGTGGAAAATAGCTATTGTGAGAAAAAGATGAAGAAGCAACTTTTATCTAAAATAAATGGCAAAGGTATATAATACTATAGTCAATATTTCAAAAGCTATTAGAAGAGCATATTTTGAACATTATCATCATGAAGAAATGGTCAGTGTCTGAGGTAATGGATATGGTAAACACCTTGATTTGATTATTTCTTAATGTTTGTGTTTTCAAACACTGCACTGTGACACTAACTGCGTACAGTTATGTGACAGTTAAAAGCAAACTGAAGACAGAGGATTATGTTCTCAACAGGAGCCGGGCTGACCTGTTTGACATTGGTTTTCACTGCAGGCTGATAAATGAATCTCTGAGGGACCAGCTCTTGGTGACGATCCAGAAGACCTTCACGTACACCCGAACGCAGGCCCAGCATCTGTTCATCATCCTGATGGAGTGCATGAAGAAGAAGGAGCTGGTAGGTTACCCCTGGGTGCAGGGCCCTCTTCACACTCCCATCTGTCGCCTTGAATCATGTGCTATCTCTTTCTCTGGGCAAGTGCGTAAACCTCCACAGGCTCCGTTGGCTCTAGTAGTTTCCTCTCCTCAATAGCAAAAACACAGCTTTTCCTACTTTGGATTGAATGTAGTGTATGAAGCAGGGTTTAAGCAACATTTCACTGTGGAGCTCTTCTAAATACTTCTGGTTGCCATAACCAAATGACATGAGGGGGGAAAATCGGCTTCCGCCTGGGGAATGCTTCCAGGAGATCCTCTTATGTTTGGGCCTCACTTTGTTTGTGAGTAGTGAATCACTGGTGTGCTTTGTGTCAATTATCCTCCACGACTCCTATCCAGGATAATAAGCTAATCTGCACAGATGAAAAAGAGAAACTTACCCAAGAAATCCTATCAATATGTGCACAGTGTTTGAAGTGCCTTTTGGTGACTACTGAGACATTTTTATGTCAGAGCAAACTACCTGAGAAATGTGGTACCACAGGGACCTTCTGTCACATTCTTTTAGCCTTCCCTGTGATACCTTCTATTAAGGTGAATAGGATAACTGGAAGTGACATTTATTAAGCACTCACTAGATGCCAGGACGCAGCTAAGACTTCAGCTGTGTTAAGTCATGTGATCTTGCAACTGTCCTGATAAGAGAGATAGTTGTCACCTCCAGCTTCTGCATGTGTAGTAAACAAGGAATTGGACCCAAAACTAGTGGTATTTCATCTCTATGAGCCATGTTGAAAAACTGTCTTTTGGAATCCAACGTACAGAATAGATCTGAGTAGATACCCATCAGGCCTCAGCAAGCAGAAACTATTTCCAAAGGTCTCTTGAGCCTAACCAGTGACCTACTCAGCAAACTGTTGGATTCTTTTTTCAAAGAAAAGTTAACTGTATTAAGCAAACTAGGTCTCCAGAAAGTACCCACACAGCCTTTGCAAGAAGCTTTCCAGCAGCCTCCAGGTTTAGAATGACAGGAGAACTAAAGAGGACACCATTGATCCTAGAAAATCCAGGCACCCAAGCACTCAGCCTGGCCACCACCTACAGTGAGACCAGTGAGCGGCTAGGCTGCAGTCATGACAGCCATCCTCCAGAGAGCTGGTACCGCCCCAGGGAGTGCCACCCACGTGGCCATTCCTCCCAGTTCCCGTGTTGCAACTCACACACTTCCTCCCCTGAGTCTCCTGAAACTTGAACTTCCACAAGCCACAACAGGGATGTTCCGCTGTGGTCTGAGCATTTTCCCAGTGCTGAGGCCAAAGCTAACCGTGAGAGCTCATTACAATTACATCTTCCACAGTCTCACTAATTTCCTAGAAAGGTAGTTCTAATACATACAAGTAGAATAAAAGTTCAAGCTCATAAAACCAAAAGATGCTGAATGAGTTTCTCCAGGTGTTTTCTAGAGCTATTCACTCTGCTCTGCCTAACTACTGTCAGGTCACTCAATTATGGGCCATGCTTGAAAGGTCAACTGTGCTCTAAACCAGTTGATTTATCGTAGGAAAGATGAAGCAGCCCTAGCTGTGAGCCAAGAAAATGCGTTCTGAACAAGCAGGAAGTTATCTTTCCATATCTGAACAGAAATATTAGGAAATGTTGAAGCCATAATCACAATTAAAGTAATTTCACTTGTGAGAGACCACTGATATGCACAGATGGTACCGTGTTGCAAATCAAGTGGAAATTAGTTGAGCATTTTCTTCTTTTGTGGAAGCAAAGAGGACACGGAGGCATACCTCACTTGAAGTCAGGTGGGTAATGTACACAGAGCTTGGAAAAACCAGCTAGCGCTGGCTGCTGTGGGGATCACCCAGCCAACGGCTGTATCTGTGGTGCACAAACAAGGAAGCATTGCATGATGGGACCCTTCTCTTCCGTGGAGCCTTCGGAGGGCCTTTGGATCCCGTTCCACACTACAAGGGATAGCATATTCTGAGACCAATCTAACCTTTGTCAAGTTCAGCTGAGAGATTTGATCCTAGAGCTACAGTGAGATCTTTCTCCCACCTACACCCAAATAACTCACATAAGAAGAGTTGCACCAGGGGTGCTTACATAGAAAGTATGCCTCAGGCCAGTGAAGCCTTGTGGAAAATAGGTCTTGTGGCATCCTGGTAAGTGAGGCAGCCCGCTTGGCATCATCATATGGAGATGCTACTGTACTTTCTGTTCACTACATGCAGTTCTTGAAGTAATTCATTTCTCCTCTGATTTGCTCACATCTCGGACCTCTTAGGAAGACATATCCCCTAGAACCAACCTGTGAGAAATTTCTGGTAGTCTTTCTGTTAAGAAAAAAAAAACAAAAAACAAAAAACTACAGTAGCATATCAATATGGGGACAAATTTAAGGGATCAGAACCCGGTGGCTGTGTATCCCCGTTCTTCCTCAAGCATTATCTGGCCATAAAGGAGGTCAAGAGCAGGAAGAGAGGACTCCAGTGGCCAGCCACACCTTGGCCCTAATCTTGTAAGTAGAAGCCACAATCTCACCCTTTCCAGCAAGCAGTGTCTGCTTCTCTCTGTTATTCCCAGAGAGACTCCCTGCCCTCTAAGCTCCTATAGAAGTCTTTTCCCTGCCACCACTGTCAACCCACCAGCCCTGGCTGGAGACAACAAATTCACACTTGGTACCCTAGGGTGAGGGAAGACTGGCCAGACCCAACTGTGCAAGCCCTATGGAGTGCACAGGCCCTAGCAAATGGTGGCCAAAAGTATCAGTGCAGCTTCTGGGTCACCAGTGTCCGTGCTGTACCAATGAGGCACCATGCCCTGCCCTCCCTGTCAACTGCTGGACCTTTAGGAATCCCATGCTGTCCGTCCTCTCATTGCTTTTCCCTCATACTTTGGAATCATATCTTGCCTCAGTGCGGATGCTGCTCCCAATTCCAAGGCTTCATGGTCCCGTGCTCCCTCCAGATTCAACCGCCCCTTCCACGACTTCATCTGTACCAAATCTGTACCTGGATGCCATGGTCCACATAATCCAAGATCAAATGTCTAAGCAATCTATAGGAGAGTACACTGGAAGTTTTCATCTCCCCTGCCTCAGGGGTCCTTGCTGTGGGGTGCCAGTATGCTCTTGCCCACTGGGTCTGTGCTCCTGCGCAGCCCGTGCCTCTCTGGGCCCAGTGTGTCTCCATATCGCTCCCACTCTGAGCGATTTGGTGCTAACTCACCTAGAATGCTGGGTAATTCTTGTATGTGCCTTCAGTTGCTAGCCAGTTCTCTTCCCTACCAATGGAAAGCCTCCTGTATTCTTTCCAAATTTTAAGTCACATCTACTTCCCTGTATTCCTGTGATCCCATTTTAAATGCAATGCCTGTGTTAGTTACCTTCTTCCAGTTTCAGACTATTTCTTCACGATGTTTGTCATTCCCTTGGCTAAATAGAAATTCGCACATAGAAACATGATATGCTGAGTATTAGTATATATTTTTACTCATGTAGAATAGCTATTCAGCCCTTTTTTGCCTCTACAGTCTTGCTATTATTTACCAGTTTATTCATTGTAAAATTTCTCCTTAAGTCATGTGAATTCATCAGCAGATAGAGGCACACATGATACCATTTAGTGACACCATTCAGTATCCTAATTGTACTTGCAAGCTCATAAAGTTCATCTATGAGTTGTTTGAAAATTTTATTAGTGTTGGGCCGGGCGTGGTGGCACACACCTATAATCCCAGCACTTGGCCATGTCTGCTTTTCTCCTTAACTTCTTTGTGAAATTCTTCCAGGAAGAAGAGAATATACTTCATTCAAATTTGTAAATTCTCAGTTAAATAAAATAAAACCAATATCTAATATTTTTGAGCAAAACTGTGAACTTACAGATACCTATAAAAAGTGTTTTCCTTGTGTAGACATCCTAGGCTCAGAGGGGGGAAGGCTTGTACCAGGAAACAGAGCAATGATACCATTGAACTGGAAGCTGAGATATCCCGCTGGTCACTTTGGACTCCTCATGCCTTTGAGGATACAAGCTAAAAACGGAATCACGGTGTTGTCAGGGGTGACTGACCCAGACTATTAAGGGGAAATTGCATTACTATTCCATAATGGAGGAAAGGATGAATATACATGGAGTGCGGGAGATCCCTTGGGGCACCTCTTAGTATTGCCATGCCCTGTGTTTAAGGTGAATGGGAGGCAGCCAGGCAGTGCAGTGGTAGTACTGGGAGGGCCTTCAACTTCACTGACCCCTGTTGTTCAAGGCAGGAATAGGGGAAGGGCTTGTACCCTCACTTGAACACATGGGACGTTTTGTGAATGAGGAGCTACATAGTAAAATCCATCTGGGAAAGACAGCTATGGCAGAACTGCTTGACTGTTACCTTTATATATCCAGACTTTGGACCCTATGTGCCTCAATGACCAGTAAATATGTGACCTGTGCTGCTAGCAACCCAGCTTCTCACCCACAGTATGAACCAGGTGT
>PVJA010008929.1:29204-62618 GCA_004027025.1 Myocastor coypus | reverse complement strand
TGATCTGATGATGAAAATATGTAATATAACCATTGTTAAATTTAAACAATAAAAATATTAAATTAAAAAAAAAAAAGGCTGGTAAATACTAAGGCGCTCAGGAGCCTCATGTTAAATAAAAGGACCTAATGGATTCCAGCACTGAGCTCACTTCTCACTGAGTGACCCCTGCCCCATTTTCTGCTGCTCTTGTACAGTCTCATGAGTATCCCCCTAACACTGGAGGGGTGGTAGAGTCAGACTGGATCACAGGAGTGCACTCCAATGAGGCAGAGGGTCACCGTGTAAGAAGATGGCCCATGTGGTTTCCATTGCCATGTTAACAATGTGGACCTAGGCATCGGACACATTTCTGTGATTTCAGTACCCTGGGAAGCTGAGGCAGGAGGATGACAAGTTCAAGCCCACCCTAGGCAACTTAGCAATTCGGCCAGACTCTGACTCAGAATAAAAACTAAAAAAAGGGTCAGGGAATGTAGCTTAGTATGTAGGTGCTGAATTCAATCCTTAGTACTACCAGGAAAAAAATGTGGAAAGAGGAAACAGCCCTTTCTTTCTTCAGCATATCTCCTCAAAATACAAGGCACTGAGTTGATGCAGTTTTACCTACTCAGAAGAAAGATCTTATGATAACTAACTTCCAGGAAGTGATAACTGCAATTGGTATGTAGGCTGACACAGCAGCTCAGACTTGACAAACACAAACCTGTAAACTGTGGTGGTTGGAGTGCTGACCTTCTCCTTCAGAATCCGGCACTTAAACTTATTGTACTACAAAGAAAAACATTTACATGTTATTACACAAACTATGTGAACAAAAGAAAACTCTCCTTTTCTCAAGAACCAAAAAGGCTGTCTCTTGTATGCAAAGCACTGAGACACAAAGACACAGGGAGCCACAGCCTAGGGCTACCTGTAGGCCACGTGGCTAGCACACACTTCAGATAAGCTGCGAGTGCAGGGCCTGGGAGGCTCGGTGCGTGTGTGTGTGTGTGTGTGTGTGTGTGTGTGTGTGTGTGTGTGTGTGTGTGTGTGAGAGAGAAAGAGAGAGAGAGAGAGAGAGAGAGAGAGGGAGATATAAAGCAGCTCATTGGGTGCTTTTTACACTGGCTACCTGTTGAAATGAGGTTCATTGAGTTCACTTCTATTGGATTAAATAAAACTACTAAAAATTGATTTCATCTTTGTTTTAAACTGCAGGGGCTGGGAGATGGCTCAGTAGAATAAGTGCTTGCCTGGCAAGTACAAGGGCCTGAGTTCAATCCCCAGTTCTGTAAAAGAAAAAAGGCTGTTCCTATTTTAAACTCGAGCTGCTATAAAATTTAAGACAACACATGTGGCTCAATATGTAGATCTCTTACAGTTCTAGTGTACAAAATATTCTAGAAGATCCAATGTGAACTACATGAAATAAAATTCAAAGTATATGTGTATATTTTTTAATTTTTAAAAGTGTTTTTCGTATTGGGGATTGAACTCAAGGCTTCGCTCAAAGTGTATTAAGGAACTCACAGCAGAAAACAGAAACAAACAAAAAACACAAGGGTGCACCTATGGGATCTGCTGCTTAGAAGACAGAGGCATGAAACCAGACTTGACAGCACAGCAAGACTCTGGCTCAACAACAAAATTCATTTGAAAATGGGCAAAGGAGTTGAAGAGAAAGTTTTCCAAAGAATTCAAAGATAGCCAAAAGCACATAAAGATGCTCAGTGTGACTAAGTCATTAGAGAAATGTAAATCAAAACTTGAATGAGGTATGGCTTCACATCCATTAGGATGCCTGCTGTACTGTGGCAGGGATACAGCTCAGCGGCACAGGGACTGCTTGGCAAGCACAAGGTCCTGAGTTCGAATTCTGATACAAAAAAAGAGACATGCAAGGATGCTTATTGTAAACAAGCAGAAAATAGCAAGTGTTAGCAAGAATGTAGAAAAGCCGGAATGCCTGTGCACTGTTGTGGAGCTGCTTAACCTACGTCCACCTGAAATTTTTTAGGAACCAGAGGAGGAGGGAAATAAACAGAAAGTAACTAGAAATCACCCTGTACAGGTTACCAGACTGCAGGACAATGTGAGCAAGGCCAAAATTTGGTGTGGGGGAGGGAGGATGGTAGTAATGGTGCAGGAGGAGTTGGTCTATGTTAACTGTTATTATATGCCTAGTAACAGGGCTTTGAGTTTTCCCAAGTTACCTGAAACATGTCCAGGAGGGTTTCCCTGCTGACTTCCAATCTTTCAAAAGGCTGCTTTTCTTTTATAATGGTTTTACATATGCTTTCCAGGGTGGCCAACTCGGTACTGGACACAGCTCTAAAAATGAGAGCCCCAAAGAGTCAGTGCAGGTCTTCCATAGAGTGTGCATGGCCCTGTCCCCTCTGTTCCATGGCCTTCATCACTAGTTGACGCACTTTCTAAATTGAAATGATGTTTTATCATCACAGTGAAGAACTAAGTACTCTCTGAAAATTAAGCTGTGATTCTATTCTTAATCAGTATCATGTGCTAGAGTCCCACATTAACTAGTACATCATGCCATTCTTTTCAGGGAAAAGAAGAAAACCACTGGGAAGTTACCCTTGAATCTAAACTCATTAAAAAACAATGTCCACAAATGGTTAGCTAATTTGTGGTGACCTTAGTGGACAGCAACTAAGGTAACATGTGACCATTATAAAACCATTATAAAACAATGACATAGGCCAGGTGTGGTGGTATGTGCCTATAATCACAGCACTGGGGGGCTGCGGCAGTAGGATCGTGCAAGTCTAAGGCCAGACTGGACTACAGAGTGAGTTCAAGTCCAGCCTGAAATACATAGTGAAACCCTGTCTCAAAAAGATGAAAGAAAGAGAGAGAGAGAGAGAAGAGAGAGAGACAGAGACAGAGACACAGACAGAGAGAGAGGTAGGGAGAGAGAGAGAGAGAGAGAAAAGGAGGGAGGAAGGGAGGGAGGGAGAGAGAGAGAGAAGATAAATGCAGCATTCTGAGGCCAGTACTCAGCAGTGTTACCTGTCTTCGATGAACATGTCATAGTAAAATCCATTTTCAATGGGTGGGCCGTAGCACAGGTGACCTCCATAGTATAGCTCCATGGCTTCACCAAGAATGTGGGCACTAGAGTGCCAGTACACCTGCAGGGAGTGGGACAGAGAAGTCCTCAGCCACCCACCTAGGTCACGTGACATGTTGACGTGAGTGAGCAAGCAGGTCAATGTTAAGGAGACACATTCAAGGCTTCTGAAGGAGAACCTTCCGCACCTACTTGGAGCAGCATGTGTTTTGGACCCTTCTTGGCATCCCACCAGAGCCACCAGCTCCAGGCATCTGCTCTGCTGAGCTCTGCAGCAACAGCACAGCTACACCTCCATTCCCTTCTGTCGTGCAACTGTAGGGAGTGACACTATCCATGGCCACCAGCTAGCGGAGTGGCCATGTGGAAAGGCGATGAAGCCCGAGTATGAGAGGAAGGCTGAGGAGTGCCAGGTGCCAGTTCACGTCCTCATTCTCCAAGGCACTCTCCAAGGACTAGAAGCAGGCAGCCGAGTGGCCACTCAGGATACCACTAAGTCAGGGAGCCTTCGCCTCTCTGTCGTGTCTTCACACATATTCAGCCCAAGACTGTAGGAGTTGGCAAAACAGCCAACTGTCTTGCCATGGCACATGGCAGTACCAGGGGATGCCAGCTAAGTGCCCCGGAGCAGCATGTACATGGGTAAGCCGCTGTTATCCTAGGGAGGGCTATTAGGCCTTCAAGTTCAGAGTGTTGATTTGGCCTCAAATTCCTAAAGAATTAAATTTAGTTTATAGGCAACTTAAATTAGTTCAGTTTATGTATAAAGAACCTATTAGTTTATGGATAATGTAAGACACTAAATAAATGCAAGCGCCAGTGGTGCAAGGCAACCAGGTCCACCGTCAGCGCCTTCTTTCCCTTTCTTAAATGGGAAGCACCACAATTAGAAAGCTGTTTGACACAATAAATTGGAACAGAGGCTGTGTTCGGTGACTGAGAAACTTTGCCCAATCTGACCCTGGTGGGCTCAGCAGTGCACTGCCCGCAGACCCTGAGGCCAGCCCTTGGCCACCTCTCCTCTGGATGCCGCAAGGGTGTGCAGGCTGGCTGCCAGCATCCACTCAGGTCTCCTAGAATACCTAGATAGCTACAGAGCTAAGCATTGTTTTAGGTGCTGAAGGACAGGTGTGCCACAAATACATATAGCCCCTGCCCTCATGCACTTACAGCTGACTGGAGTAGAGATAGGTAATAAACACACCTGTGAGGGGTAGTCAGGAGATTAACAGAGCTCAGGGATAAAGAATAATGGTAGGGCCAGCAAGATAGCTCAGCAGACTAAGTGCCTGCTTTGGCAAGCACAGGGACCAGGGTTGGATCCCCAGTCCCACAGGTCCCATTGGCCCCGACCCTAGGGCACATTGAGCCAGCAAAGGAGCTTTGGACATGGTGACACACACCTGTAATTCCAGTGCTGAGGAGGCTGAAAACAGGAGGATCACTACAAGTTCTAATTGGGTAGTGAGACCCTGTACCAAATACATAAAATGAAAACAACAAAAAACAAAAAAACAAAGAATACTGGTAAAGCCCAACATTCCCAGGGCTACAGTCCAGCCTGTGTAGCTAATGTGTAGCTGCTAGAACAGAGGGGCTCAGAATGGCTGGAGAGGTAAAGATGGGCCAGTAGCCACACAGCCCATAAGGGAAGGATGGCTTTGGTTCCAAATATATTGGGAACCATTTACTTTAAGGAAAACAATAAAATAAACCAAGCTCAATGTATATTTTGTTTTGTTTCAGATAAGGTTTCACTATATAATTCAAGCTGACCTTGAACTCATGACATAGCCCAGGTTGATCTCAAAGTCATGCTGATCTCCCTGCCTCAGCCTCCTGAGTGCTGGGATTACAGGTGTGTGCCATCAGGCTGGACTTATCAATTCAGATTTTTAAATTGTATGGGAATAAATTTCAGGGGAAGGAAAATAGCTTCTCATCAGTGGCATATTGGGGTAAGGGCAGATTTTGTGGGCAGTGGCCAGGGCTGATAGAGAGATGGAGAGGTTCCTGATGTTAGTAAAGTCCAACCTACTGGGCTTTCTCGCCTGCTGGGGACCAGAGCAGTTAGAGCTAATAGTTGCCAGACTTAAGCCTTCAGGACTGCATTTAGAGTTGTAGTATACTTAACATATTAGTCAGCAATTTCATTGTTATACTTTGTGTATTTTAACCAGAAATTATGATACAGTTTTTGCCTACATAGCTAACCACGGGTTGAATTTTTTTGAAGTTAATGGCCCACTTGAAAGGGGATTGCAAAGTTAAGGTGGCAAGGTATATTAGAGTTACACTAAAATGTGGCACTTATTGTATAGAAAGTTAGGTTAATATTTAAAGAATATTTGAGCATTGATACTTTTTCCCCAGCTTTCCTACACATATTACATTAAAAATAGATGCACTTTTTATTTTAAAAAATTATTTAAATTAACTTCAAATGAACACTGATTTACTGATTTAATAGCTAAGGCATTCTAACATAAGGAAACAACTGTTTTAAGGAATGATAAATATCAGCTACTTATCTTTATACACATATATAGATAGATCTATATAGATATTTATATATGTACATTGTGCAAATGTTTACTAAACCTCTGTTAAACACTATTTCTAATTTTAAATCCTGAAAGGCAAAAAAAGTCAACACTCTTTGACTTTGCTACATGGCTTCTCCCAAACATGGTTTACAGCATAAACCCCAAAGCTTAGTGGTTTGGATTTTAAATACTTACAGCTTGGGCCTCCTCGTTATCAAACATGAGCAGCTGGAGAGTGGAGTCCTCCTCCAAGGGGCGGTCGAGGTCCCACAGTTCCCCATTCACTTTGGCTACCACCGCATTTTCAGCCAGCTCTTGACTAGGAAGAGAAAAAGCACCTGGGAGTGAACGTTCTCACATGTAGTTACGACTTCTTAGAAGAAAAGATTCAAAAATTTCCAGGACTTTTTACTTTAAAAATGGATGAAATATACAAATAATTATTTTCCATGTAACATGTATGTTTACTACAAAAATCTTGGAAAATAAAGCACAATGAATAAAATTAAAACCACATATAATTTTCATCACCAGAAGTAACTACTTGGAACATTTTGATATATGACTACCCAATCTTTCTACTATACTGGGAACTACCTTCCTCTCTTTTTGATTATTTTATTTTGAAGACTATAAACAACAACAAAAACAAATAGATGCAAAGACAGAAAAAGAATAACATACAATACATATGTTACAGATTTTCAAATCAGGAATAGCAAATTAACAATGGTTTTTGTAGTACATATTTTTATCATCAGGTCTGTTGCTCAGATTAACATATATAGTTAAGTAAGATTGGACAATAATTAAGTAATAATGCTTACTTTCAATAAACCTTAATTATTTTTCTTTCATTTTTTACTTTTTTTGGTAAATTTATTTTAAAGAGAGTATAGTAATAATAACATATAAGACATTAGTAATGGTACATATTTAGAAGACCAAGATGTTTGAAAACAGCAGTTAGTGTTTAGAATTTTCCCTCTGACTAACTCTGTGTGCTGGTATCTGCAATCTAAGCAACTACATCACGGATAACAAGGTGTAATACACAGGCCATGGCTGAGTGCCCTCCTGTTTTTAAGAAACACAGTCGCCACCATAATGTTATGGCCTCCTTTTCTGCTGCCATGCATCACAGAGACTGCCAGAGTCAGGGAGGCATGTTCACTACAGAGGCCTCCATCTGGCCCACCTGGGCCCCCTTCCGTGGGTAAGTCTGTGAGGGTGGAAACCACCAGGTTAGCAGGCACAAATGATTTCTGACAAGCATCATCTAAGTGCATTTCCTCACACCACGGACAACTTTTTAAATCTTTATCAATGTGATCCTGAAAACTATTGTTTTGATTTCTTTGATGATTCATTTTAATTCTGACAAATGGCTCACTTCCTTTGGCTATTTTTTTTTATCATTTACACATTTTTTGGTGTATCTTTTATAAAAAATTCATTGTTTGAAAATTACTAACAAAAATTAAAAGTAAGAAACCTAATAATGGGCTGTGGAAATAGTTTGGTGGTCTAAGTGCCTGCCTGGCAAGCACAAGGACCTGGACTCAATCCCTAGTTTCGCATGCCTTGCCAGCCGTGGTGATGATGTGCCGGTCCAGAAGCATGGTGGCACACACCTATAATCCCAATGCTGGGAAGGCTTAGACAGGAGGCTCACCAGCAGTCATTGCTGCTAGTGAGACCCTGTACCAAATAAATAAATGAAGGATTTAAAAAAGAAAAAAAAAAACTGGTAAGTACAGAAAATCATAAAGGAAAAAATTGCTCATAATCCTCCCACCCAGAATTACTGCTAATGTTCTGTTCTGTGTTTTTCTGCACATTCTGATGTACACACCAATATAAAATACTTAAGAGGATCATTCTGCACTTTGCAATCTATTTCTGAAAATCAACAATAAATCATAGCATTTTCCTTAACAGTAGACTTCTAAAATGTGATTTAACCCTTACAGGGTAACCAAGACCTGCTGGGAATTTTGGTTCCTGTGAGCTTTGTTGTTGTTTTATTTGGGCAATTACACTGTTGCAAGGACATTCCTTTTCTTTGAGACAGGGTCTCACTATGCAGTTCAGGCTGACCTTGAGATCACTGTGCAGCCCAGGCTGCTCTCAAAACTTGCCTCAGTCCTCCTGCCTGAGCCTCCTGAGGGCTGAGATTACACACATACACCACCACACCTGCCCCAGTGAATACCCTTGAACAAACATCTCAGTACCCAATCATTTTCTCAGGAAAAATTCTTAGTAAAACTGCATCAAAGAAGATGCAGTTTTAATATTTGCACTAAAATTATATTGCCAAATTCTCCTCATAGTGAAGGTAGAGAAGTGCCCCATCGCTGCTCTCACAGTTTTAAGTAGTATGAAATAAGATCTTCTCTACAATGCAGCAATTTAATTGGCATTTCTGTGACTAACCTGAATAGTAACACAGCACCATGGCTGAGAGCCTATATGCCAGCATGCGGCTGACCTAGATGAAACCCTGAACAAATTACTCAGCTTCTCTAAGCTTCCATACTCTCATCTATAGAGTGGGAATTATAGGAGCCTCCTCACATACTTGTTACCAAGGATTAAATATAATTTTACATGTTAAGAACTTAATGCTAAATATTATTATTACTAAAGTAGAATAGTTTTTATTTTGGTGGTTGTAATTGATAAGAATCCCTCAAATCCATCCTCGTCTTTCTGTATACTAACAGTGTTTGATCCTTCCTTGAAGCTAGACATAGTCACATGACCAACACAGCTGCCAAGGAGCACAAGTGGAAGTGAGCGCAGCGACTCTGTATCTCATCCTCGGGACAGCAGAGGATGCTTCCCCACCCACTCTCCACCTTCTGTGGAGTGGAGCATATATGTGCCATTATCCCTGTACTGCAATGACAGGGATCACCCTGTAGAAGCCCAGTTGCCACTCGGTTGGACGTTAGGTCCCCAAAAGACCAAGTGTAGAAGTGCCGCTCTGCTAACCTGGACCACTCGCCTCCAGACTGGCTTAGGAGAAAGGCACTGACAATAGTTAAACCACTGAGTTTTCTTCAGTGTCCATGCTGCTAGGCCTATCCCTTAACTAACACAGCAATAAAGATGTTCTAAGTAATAAAATGGCTTAGGAGAGAGACAGTGAGTTGCAAGAAAATACTTAAGACATAGACAGCCGACACCCTTGTTAAGGGATTACAAAGCATGTGATAAAATCTTTCAAGACAAACCATTTGTTCAGCAGCACATTAGGAAGCTGAGACACAAAGGTAGGACGCTGGTATACACTGGCTAATTCTTGTTGCTTTCAGCAAGATTACACCAGACCAGGATAAGCTCAGCTGCAAATTATATAGGTCGAGAGGAGAGAGATGGGACTGGTTTTGCCAAGGGACCTCCCATGGTCTAGACTTCACACTGACTGAGAGTCCAGGTACATGGGGCTGTGCATCATGGAAAGACAATCTGTTCCAAACTGTAGCAGGGCTGGGCTCTGACAAACTTGCTCAAAGGCCTCTGTGAAAACACACAATGGGGCCAGAGGAACTGGAAGAATGAGTAAGGCGCTGCCCTCCCGCAGCTGTAGTTTCATATGATCTCTGTCCATTCAATTCAAGGAAAGTGGAATGAGCCACTACAAAAGCCATGCGATAAAAAGAGTGAGGAGTCTGTCTAGAAGGATCCTTTAAGAGAGATTACTTCCAGGAGAACTGCTTAGCAGCTAAAAGACCCATTACTCCAGACTGTCTGAAATAACCACACTGCCAGTCAAACTAGAGCCTTTCTTACCAATAGTTGAGACCCTCTGTCCTACATAAGGAGCTGAGGGCCTCAAGAGTGCACTGTAAGCATGGTCTGTGTAGAGTGTACAGTGCCCAAGAGGACATACCTGCCTGTGCTCTGGTGTAGGAAACAACTAGGAGCCTCCCAAAGACAAACTCAGGGCCCACAGAGAACTGCTTTGGATAAGAGAGCTTCTCTCAGAGAAGAAAAGGTAGGCCAGGTGTCATGGCACATGCCTGTAACCCCAGCACTTGGGAGGCTGAGGCAGGAAGATTGGTGTGAGTTCAAGACCAGCCTGGGCTACAAAAATGCACTCAAGACCAGCCTGAACTGTATAACAAGACCCTGGCTTAAAGAAGACAAAAAGAAAAAGAAGAGAGAGAGAGAGAGAAGAAAAGGTGATGATTGGGCTGACACAAACACTGATGGTGAGTGTCACAATTGCTGAGAAGAATCCAGTGTCTCCTGCATGCTATGTCTGCTGCACTTCTCTTTAACTGTGATGGTCTGTGTTGGAAGTATGCATGCATGTGTGACAGACTCATCTGTTAGTCTGCTGCTGGGATGCAACAGTCAGCCTGAAGGGGTGTTCAGAACCTCTGAAATCATGAGCCCAAGAAACCCTGCCTCATTTAAGTTGCAGGGGTCAAGCAGTATGTCTCAGCAGTAGGAAAAACCAGGGACACTACGCCTTTCACCACAACATCCCAAAACAATGAAATACTGAGGAATCAATCTCACAAAGAACGTAAAAGACTTATGCAGTGAAAACTATGGTACTCTCAGAAGAGACTGAAGAAGATTTGAGAAAATGAAAAAATATTCCATGCTCCTGGATAGGAAGAACCAACACTGTGAAAATGGCCACACTCCCAAAATTGTCACACAGATTTGATACCACCCCAAGTACAATATCATTACTATACCTTACAGAGCTAGAGAAAACTTTTCTTCAATTCATTTGGAATTAGAGGAGACCTAGAATATCAAAAGCAGTTCTGGGAAAGAAAGCAAAGGCAGGAGGTATCACAAGTCCTGACCGGAAATTATGCTATAAAGCTACTTTGATAAAATCAGCATGGTATGGTATGGGTACAGAGACAGACCTGAGGATCAGTGGAACAGATTACAAGATGTAGCCACAACTGCAAACACACTCAGCTACTTTATCTTTGATAAAAGGGTGAAACAGCCCAGCCTCACTGGAAGAAAGTGTCTTTAACTCAGCAGTGGGAAAATTAACCAACATAATCATTAAAGCCAGTCCAGCAATGTGGCCTGTAAAGGAATATTGATTTTTTTCCCAGGTAACTCTAGACTTTGGACCTCTTAATATGAAAGATATTGTGTTCTGATATTTCATTACTTGTTGAAATGACCTTTGTCAAAAGGCAGAGGGGAAAATCCACTACATTTAACTTATCCAGCTGAAAAAGAAAAAATATTTTAGCTAAGAAAACATTTTCACCAGGCTCTAGTACACTACTTAATATTATCATCTCTAAACTATCGCTGAACTGTGTGTGTGTGTGTGTGTGTGTACTGCTTTACTTATTTACCTAATCTCGGCAGCCACTTGGTAAGGCGTTGTTTTCCAAACCTCCCCTTCCACTGTTTTCCCATCAAGCACTCTCACTGTGATCACATTGCTTGTGTTCTCCTTTTTTTCGAAAACAGACAGTAAGTGCTGGTGATCGTTCTTCAATGTTTTGAATAGTTTCAATCTTTCTTTTATGAAATTTGGTTGTTTCACCTGAAAATCATTAGAAAACAATGAGGTGGGCACACAGTGCCCACTTCGGCTCAAAGTTTCGCCCCTTAGTCCCCTCTCAGCCCAGGCCTAGTGTGCATCTCTCTCCCTCCCCCTCCTGAAGACTAAAACCCGCTCAGAGCTCAACCTTCTACCACCACCAGGCACATTTCTGTTCTCCATTGTTTACAGCCTGTGTATGAAGAAGCACATCATCTGGCCTTGGTTTATATACAGTATCACCCCATATCCATGGAGACTCGATTACTGACATGGACACCAAAATCCAAGGATGCACAAGTCCCTTAAATAAAATGGCATAGTATTTGCATATTAATCTATGCGATCTTGTATAATTTATGGCCACATTATTTAGAACACCTAATACAATGGAAATACCATGTAGAGTTGTAGTATTGTGTTGCTGGGGGGAATAATAAGCAAAGTTCATTGTAAAAGCAGTATTTCTCCATTTTTAATCCACAATTAGATGAATTCATGACTGTAGATTCTGCAAATAACAAAGCTCTTCCACACCATTTTACTTTATTCTGCCCTTGTTTGGCCTGCGTTTGTCTGAACTCTTCAGCAAGAGCCACACTGATCCCTTTGAGGCCATACATTACTCCCTTGTTCCCATCAGATCTTAATGCTCAGGTAATACTTTCTGGTTGTTTTATGGCTTCATGGTTAGAACACAGGGTAGCTTGTTTCCTTATCATAAAGGAAGAACCTTGCCATCTCAATTTCAACAGATTATGTGGAGCACTTTAAGCTGTGTGGCTAATTCTTACCTGAATTAAGATACCTCATATCCTAATATCTAATGTGATAAATATGTTGTATCCAAATAATAATTAAATTAGTAATTGTGTTCTTGCCAAAGACCCTCTGCATGCTTGTCAAATTATAGGCGGCATTTTGAATTATTTCCATATCAGTGACTTACCTCACTGTCAAGCCCATTTTCTTTCAGTTTTTACTTTTTTTTTTTAAAGATTTATTTATTTATTTATTGTTTCACAACCTTTGCTTCTTTATTCACTCATTTTTATGGCCAGCTGAGCCCGCCCTGAGGGCAGGGCTGGCGCAGCATGTGGTGCCAGGGATCGAACCGCGGTCCCTGAAGCCACCCAAGCTTTCCCAAGCAGGTGCTTTAGACCACTGAGCCATTCTGCCGGGCCCTTTTTCAGTTTTTTCTTTTCAGTATCCTTTTCTTGGCTTTGACTAGGAGAAGGCTGAAAAATACATTGTAAACCACTCACACAATAGCTTTAACAGCAGCCCATCTGAACCGGAAGTCTGCAAGTGCCACCTATCACCCTCATCAGGCAAGTCCCCTTTGGAGCTTCAGTCCTTCGTGTCTACATATTTCATATTCTTGGCTATGCACACGAATCCTTTAAAAATTCTCCCATTACACTTTAACAAATAATGTCCCTGGAAAAACACGTGACTGCTGTTAGCCACTTTTCACAAACTACTTCAGGTAGATGTTGCTGGTGTCCACAGTTACTCTGTGGCCAAAAACTGAACATGCAGTCTCAAGTCTTCAGGGCTCACTATTCTACAGGAGGATACCTTTTCCCTTAATCACCTAAAATATTAAAATACTGTATTAAATAGTGTTAAATATACACCTCTCCTCAACACAGACCACCAAAACAGGTAAACAAGTAAAGCAAAAACACTTGTTCAAACTACCTTAGAACCAGCTGTTCAAGAAAAGAATAAAGAATCTTAAATATTTCAGTCCTTTCCTTTTTTCCTTACACAAATGAAAATGATATTTCTGCTACTGAGAAAACTGTGCATCGGGTTATCTGCCTTAAAAAGGTGAGGAATTAAATCCATTAGGTCAATTTGGCGATTGAGGGAGATGTACCTGCTTCCAGTCCTCAGCAGGACCCAGCAGGACCCTTGGCAGCAGGGCTGAATGCAGGGCAGGAAGCGCGCAGCCAGAGCCCCGGCCCCCAACCCGCCCCGCCACCACCCCGCCGAGCCCGCAGAGCCAAGCTGCGAGCCGCGATGCGGACCCCGCGCCGGCCCGCGGTTCAGGGGCGCAGCCCGCCCGCGCCCTGCCCCAACCAGGGCCCGCACCCGTCACCTGCGCGCCTGTGTCATCCCCGGGCGGCGTGCTCTGCGGCCCGGCCTGGCCGCTCAGCCCCTTGGCGAGACACAGCCGCAGGCGGCCCAAGCGCTGGCGCAGCTCGCGGTTCTCAGCTCGCAGCTGCGCCACCTCGCGCGTGAGGCTCGGCCCGTCAGCCCGGCAGGGGTCGGGCGCACCCAGCTGCTCGTCCCTCAGGCGCTGGACCTCCGCCCACAGCCAGCGAATGTCCTCCTCCTGCCGCTCCAGGCGCGAAGCCACAGCCTGGGCCGCCATCGCGCCCGATCCTGCAGGAGCCTGCCCAACGCCGGGGTCAACGGCCGCTACGCGCGCGGAGTCCGCTGGGACCTCAGACGACAGGGTGCAGAGAGGGACCGGCCGCAGCAGTGCTGACAGCAGGGGCGGGGTAGCAAGGAGGGGGCGGGGCCTCGGCTGCACTGACAGCAAGGCAAGGGTAGGAAGGAGGGGAGGGGCCAGGACTAGGGACCAGCAGAAGGGCGCCGGGAGGGGCGCAGGCAAGACTCTGTAGAAGGCGGTGCTACAGGCAAGGACGCGAACCGGTTTAGTCTGGGACCCTGCCTGGTTGGAAGCAGTGGGCTGGCATTGGACTGTGGCGGTTGGGCCACTGAATGGACTTCCCTATCCTTCAAAGCCATACACAGGTGCAACATACAGTCTCCATTACTCTATGGAAGCTATTACTTCCTTACATAACAGGGCAAATTGAGGCCCAGAGGCTGATGACCAAAGCCACACAGTTCCTGCATGACAGCGCTGAGATTCAAACGCGGGCAATCTGATGTGAGGATCTGTAAATTAACACTGTGGTGCCTTTATCAATTAATTTTATTGGTACTCTTTTGTTATTCATAATCATAACTTTAATTATAGGAAATTCATGCCACTACATAATATATCTTGATTCTTCCCCCCCCCTTCTTCTCCTCCTCTCCTACTTACAAAGCTTTATTTCCATTTATTTCTTTTTGTCATTTTAAATTCTAATAAAATAGATAATTTCAAGTTGCATAGAGTAAGCCCATCCACTCACTGTTAATCAAATTTGTAGAAATAATTTCTGTAAAAAGTTTAGCATTTGGGAATGAATTCATTAAAATCTAACTTTTGCAAGTACAGAATTCTCATCATGCTATTCATTTAATTTTGTGAAACTTTACAAATACAGAAAAGGATAAAAAAGAAAAAAAGACAAGATATCCATATACCACAATGCAGAATTAGTAAGCGTTTTTATATATTTACTGGCAGAGAAATGGATATTTATATAAAAAGATAAAAAGACAAACAAAGCCCTGCCCCATGCTCATTCCCACCTGTACTTGCTTTTTTTTTTTTTTTTTTTTTTTTTTTTTTTTTTTTTTTTTTTTTTTTTTTTTTTTTTTTTTTTTTTTTTTTTTTTTTTTTTTTTTTAATTGGTAGAACTGGGGATTGAACTCAGGCCCTCAGCTTGCCAGGCAAATACTTGTTCTACTGAGCCATCTCCCCGGCTCTTGTACTTGTTGACCTTGATAAAACTTAACTGATCATCATTAGATGATAATAATGTGTAAATATTCAAAACAGTAGGGTTTAGTTTGCACTGAAGTGGTTGGAAGGGAAGGGATTGCCCTGGGAAATAAAGGCTGGACTGTGTCAGGCAGGTGGGAAGGTAGATAAGGACCACTCCAGGAGCAGAATTAGTGTGGAAAGAGCTGGAGAAGCAAATGAATCAAGTTAACTGGAATCAAAAACAGCCCCACGTCAAAGGTCGAGGAGCCCTAACCACTTACATGGACGTTTGAAAACCAGCTGTTAACTCCTTGCTGAGGGAAGAAACACAAAGAGAAAGTACAGAATTCCTTTCAAATAATGAAGAACTTAATTGTAATTCAAATGACTGGAAACAGCAGAGAGGAAAGAAAGCTTGATCAGTGAGGATGAGTGAGGGGTGGGAGACCTATGGGTGAGTACTGACCACTGCAGAAGGTCTGTCTATTGCAGTGCTCAGGGAAGAAGACTTTGGAAACTGCTTTTGCTGGGCTGCATCTGATTGAGCAAATGCAAATGGGTTGCGCTTGCCATCTATGGCTCTCAACATAGAAGAAAGATGTAAATAGGAAATCAGGACAAACAAGACATCCCTGGAGGGGAGGTGGCTTGGAGTTAAAGGGATCAGTATAAACATATGCTTTGTAAAATGTAAATAAATGTGCTTGTCTATGTCCACGTGTTTGTATATACATGTAAGTATATGCATGCATATATGTGTCTGTGTATACATACAAATATATTCCTGGATTCTATATGCGGAAAGGGTCAAGAGCAAAGATATCTAGAAACAGCAAGGACATCTAGAATCCTAGTTTTGATCCTAATGCCTTTCCTTATTAAAGGAACCAGGACTTGTAGGAGAAATGGCTATCCCAGGGCTCAGACATGTAGGTTTAAGAAATGCCTAGTACAGCTTGTTTTGCTGGAAATGAAGGAAAACCTGCCCAGGAAAATGACAGCACATCACAAGGGCGTTGCATATAACCCTTTTCCTCTTGTCTCTAGTGTAGGAACCCTGGATTCTGCCAGATGAGACAGGCTTTTTTCCCTTCTGTCCATTAAGTTCTTAATAAATTGTATTTTTGTTTTAAAAATAAGTTCATAGGAGCCATGCTGCAGGGGTTCCCACTGCTAAAGTGGTACCATTTGAACCTTAAAAGTACAGGAGCAAGTTATAACCATTGAAAAACAGGAATTCATGAATCGATACCAATAATACAAATTTATGATGGTGATAATTGCTTAAAAGCTGTATAAGAAAATATCCTTCATAAAAACAAGCTGAAGTATTTAGTCACCATGTATGTAACTTCTTTCCAAATGGTTCAGGAAAAAAAAAATTGTAGAGAGAGAGAATAGATGGTAAACCAGTGGGTAAGATGTTAACTTCCAACATAGGCTTGTAAACACAGCTGTCAGACTACACTGCTCTCCATAGCAAAGCCTTTGGGAGCTTCCTACTGAAAGTGGAACAAAATCTCAATTCGTTATCAGGCCTTCCCGGGCCAGCAGCACTGAGCTCCTGGGGGTCTAACATTATATTTTGGCCTCCACACCCCCAGAGCCCATGCGCCAGCTGGTTCACAGAGCCCTCAGACCCTCACATGCACCCCACTATGTCCTGCCTCTGGAAGTTTACACTTCTAAGCCTTGACTTAGCATCTTCTGTCCCTGCTTTTCATCCTGTATGACTTCATCTACACGTCCTCTCTGCACTCTACGTGAGCCAGCCTTGCCCCCGTTCACTCTCAGCAGCTTTTCCAGCTATATGATAACTATATTATATATTTGCCTACTTCATGTTTTTCTACTCCTACCTGTACCTTTTCTCTGAGGTAGGAAGGCTGATCATTCGTCCTCATATATCCAGCACAAAGTAGGCAGTCAAATAAAGGCCAGAATGGAAATGGCTACAAAGATAAACAAACAAACAAATCAAAGCACAGAGTGAATTGATCAGTAGTTGTCAGGGCCTTGAAAGATGAAGAGTGAATAAAGGACAGCATAGAATTTTTAGGGCAGTGAAACTGTCCTACACCACTATGGTGAATACACATGTTATGCATGTTTCAAACCCAGAGAATGTGCAATTCAAGAGTGAACGCTGGGCCCGGTGGAATGGCTCAGTGGTCTAAAGCGCCTGCTTGGGAAAGCTTGGGCGGCTTCAGGGACCGCGGTTCGATCCCCAGGCACCACATGCTGTGCCAGCCCTGCCCTCGGGGCGGGCTGAGCTGGCCATAAAAAAATGAGTGAATAAACAAATAAAGGTTCTGAAACAAGAAATAAATAAATCTTAAAAAAAAAAAAAAAAGAATGAACGCTGACATGCACCAGGGACTCCGGCTGATAATGTAACAGATGTACCACTTTGGGGAGAGATTGAAGGGAAGGTTATGCATTTGCAAGGGCAGAGGTATGTGGGTTATCTCTGTACTTTCTGCTCAGTTTGGCTGCGGACCTGAAATAAAATTACCATTTTTTCCCAGAAGGAAAAAAAAGTGGCCTAAGAGACCACAAAATACCACAAGATGGTGCTCTTTCTCTCAGAAGCTTCTTTCGGGTGCCAATTCAGGGAAGTTGCTGGTGCCAAGATGTACCAGGGACTATGAAAGCTTCTGTCCTGGGTCCTCACGAGCCTCAAGAGGGCTACTGCCTGTCACAGCCCAGCTCCAGGTTTGTACCTGGAGTGGGACTTTGTAAACGAAGATTCTATTATTCCTCAGGTACGGGTGGGCTAGCAGGTCCGTGGACAGGCGCCACTAGGAAGACTTCACTACTCACATTCCCAAGAGGAGGGGGCACAGTTGCTCAGGAAGTGGAGGCCCAAGATGAAAATGTGGGCCCAAGTCCTTTTGTTGTTTCCATGTCGAGGCACAGAGGAAGCCTGGGAAGCAGGTCACTTAGGATGGGGCTGTGTGAGTACCTTCAGTCAACAGGGGACATGGGAGCTGCCCCCCTGTTAGGGTGCTTGGGCTGATTAGTGTAGGTGGATAGTGGCCCCAAGTCCAAGAGCCTAATAAAAGAGGTGCCTGAGGTGTGGGCTCCAGATTGGTTGGTTTAAAAATGAAAAGCAAGTTTTCCAGAGTTCTTTACTATCTCTAAGGATTGGTCAACTCTGGGGAAGGCAGTGTCTGGGGCCAACAAGGCTCCAAAAGTAAAGTATCAGAACCACTTGGCTAACACAAAGGAACATAGTGACATCAAGTTACTTTCCCAAGGCCACATGCAAGATCAGAAACAAAGCAAGGCAAAATCTTCTTACAGTTACTACAGACCACTGTCAGGTGTTTTGATCTAAAAAGTAGATTTCCTGCAAAGTACATCTTCCACACAAATACAGTAGAAAAGATCTAATTTCTTCAGTAAATCGAACTGGCAAGAATATTATGACAGTCATAGATTTTTTGACGTTTCCTAACTAGGAAAAAAAAAAAAAAAAGTAGAAACACTGCAGATCCTTTCAATCGCTCCTAATTACCTGCATAGGATCTTAAGGTGACTTTTAGAGAGAAGACACAAGAGATGTGAGTGGAAGGACCCTGCTGTCACAACCCACTTACTATCAGCGAATGTGAAAGGATGGAGTACTATGAGAAAGAACTGGCATCCTGCACACCAGGACAGCAACGTCCTGAGCTGGCACGGGCCCTCAGCAGGTCCCGGATGGTGTCAACCCGAGGCTGGCTTGGAGCAATCGTATTATGCCACACAATCTGCAGTGAGGCATTGCTTGTGGCAGCAGCCCCTCCTGAGCCAGCAATAATCCCTTCTTGTAAGCTGGGTTCATTAAGTGGACACCAGGTTTGAATCAGAAGAGAGAGGCCATGTGTGGGATTGTATTATTTAACCAAGCGATCACTTTGAAGCTTTCATTATCTTTCCTGTAAGGGCTGTGCTATCACGAAATAGCAGGCAACGGGCAGGCTAACACAACAGAGCCATGGTTAGGAGCGAGCACCCTGGGCTCCCTCCTTACTGGCTATGTCTTTAGTGCAATGAGCTCTCTAAGATTAAGCTGCAGAGGTGGGAAGTCCAGGGAGAGAGGACTGTCAGCACCCCTGACAATGTTCCTGTGTTAGAAGGGACCGTTCGATGTGCACTGTCAACATGGCATGCTCATAATTGTGTAAACAATCATTTGGGAGTGGGGTAAGAGGGGAATGATTATTTGGAGTCCCAGAAAAAACTGAACAGGAGTCAGCCAGGCGATGTCTCTCACTCAGCTTTTGAAGCTCACCGCCACAGGGGTTAATTAACATAATGCAATCCTCTTCGGCCAAGACACTCCGCATCACATTCCTCTTCAGGTTTAATCTGATGCCTGCTTCCCCTGCAGACTTTCAGTAAGTCTAGGCATAGCATGCCTGTGCTTCCAGGTGTCTGTGCGGAGTGGGCATTGCCTGCAGAGGCCACTGAATGGCAAGGGCCAGGAGGGAGACTTTCCCCCAGCTCTCCACAGGCCAGGATGTTTGGGATAGGGTCTAAATCTTGGTTTTATTCTTGTGAGACAAGGACACAGAGGGAAAAGGAGAAGAGGAAACAGTGGCTCTCAGAAGTCCTGATGAGATACAAGGAGCAGATCCTGAAGGAATTCAACCTGGGGCGGGTGCTCCCTCGCTTGGTGTGTGATGGTGTCTTCTCCCTGAAGGAGTACAGAGAGATCCTTTCCTGGCAGTGTCATCCAAAGAGAGTGGAGTGTTTCTTCCTGAAGCTTTTCTCCAAGGGTCCAAGCACTTTCTGTGCTTTCTGCTCTCACCTGGAAGAGTTCTGCCCTTACCTGCTCACCTCCATTTTTCTTTATTACCAAGGTAAGGATATGGTAGGCTCTAAAAATGTAGCAAGTTTAATGATGGCCTAAGCAAAATACCAGGTGCCCAGTGGCACTGTGTGATGACAGCTTTCAATACAGCATTGATTTTTATCTTATTAGAAGCACCTGATGCATCTCTCTAAAAGTCTCACAGTGAGGAAGCGAATGTCTGTAATGCCAAAGAAAACTTTGAAAGGCTGCAGGCCCCACCTTTGGGTGATTCCTAAGCATCAAATGGAAAGGTACATATCTTGTTTTAATGGGGAGTTTAAGTGCAATGAATGAACTATCTGTAGGTCACAGCGGGCTGAGCTGAGGCTTCACCCCACAGATGAACACACAAAGCTGGTCATGGCTCTTCAGAGTGTTACTGTGTGGCCAGCGGTCCCACTGCTAGGGAGAGTGTGTGTCTACACAACGAGCTGGGCAAGAATACAGTAGCAGCAGTACTCACAATAGCCAGAAAGTAGAAACAATACATGTTCGTTGATTGGTGGGTGGATTAACAAGACATGGCATATAATTAACATATAATATAATATAATATAATATAATATAATATAATATAATATAATATAATATAATATAATATATAATATGGCCACGTGGATGCTGCTCTGCTGTGAAAAGGAATGGTGGAAGCCTGCATCATTGGCCTTGTGAAATATGCAAGGAAAGGAGTTGAATGATTTTGAACTAGCAACTTGTGGCCAGTTTCCATCTACCTTTAACACTTCTCCAGGATCAAACCACAAGGGGCCCCACTTTGTAACAGTCATATTTACTTTATGATTTGTCCCAGTGGGAAAATAATTCTTGGTGTTTAGGATAGCTGTCATGATATGGATTTCCTATAAATTGTCCTACCTCCCATCACATTTAATAAAATGGCCAATCCTCTGAAAAAGTCATCAGATGAAATGAGCATTTACTTCTACTGTGGACCATACAGTAGTAGTAATCAAGATTAGTACGATCATTTATTGTCAAGTATTTCATTCCTATTGAATACTTACAAATTATTATAATTATATTTATTATAATTATATAATATAATAACTGATTTTTTAACAGTGTAACTCAAGATTCTGGTAAATAAAAATGAAGCTGAATGTCTAATGTAATAACCATTTACCTTTTAGTTAACAAACAGTCACATTTTGCTTATTTGCTTACTTACTTTGAAAAGAAAAGACTTCAGGCGATGAGGAAGAAGGAGAGGAAAATGGGGGATTTTATGTGGAACGTGGTTATCTATTATTTTCTTTTCTATTACTCTGTATAAATATCTTATTTAATAAAAATAAAAAATAGTATTTAAAAAGTAACCTGATTGTGGCTACCCAAATCTATGTAGATATGACAGAATTTTATAGAAGTATAATGACCACCATAAATATGTGTATCTGTAGAACCTGGCACAGACTGAATCATATGTGTAGTTTAGTGTGGCACCAATATTGATTTCCTGGTTTGGCTCATTGTAAGATGTCATCACTAAGTGAAGCCTGTATGAGGATACTCTGTATTATTTTTGCAATTTCTATGTGAGTCTAAAATGACTTAAAATTTTTTTAAAGTGTTAAAGGGAAGATAATGGCAATGGCATGATCAAACTGTGGCTGGAGAGATCATTTTTAAGATAAGTTTTAATATATAAGGCTCTAAAATGTTCACAGTCGATTCCCACAGCTTTCCTCGGAGAGCCTGCCCTGCTTTCCCCAGGGTGTTCTTCTGTCTTGCTTTTTCTTCTTCTATGAAGCCAGTACTCACCCTGAAGAGCCAGTTTCTGGCCCACTCTTCAGTTTAACTTTCTCAAAGAAGCTGGCCACAGCATAAAATAAATAAATAAGTAAACGTATGTTCGCATTTGTTTGTTGCCAGAGTATCATATTAATGGTGAGAACTGAGGGTTTTGGTATAACTTTTATAAGTGAGTAGATATAGATTCCAGGCTATCCGGCAAGTTCTTTGCAAAGGCTTAGGTCCCTCTGGGGCTGGAGGATCCATCTCTGCTCAATGGTGCTCACCCATTGGGGGTACCTGGGGAGGAGCTATTTCATGATGTGCTGTTAAGGACCTCACTTTCAGGAGGAAATCTATTTCCTCCCTCTGTGTAGAATCAGCTCACATAAGCTGTACTGTGATTGGATTTTGTATTCCAACTTCCATAACACAAAAAGGGCAGCTGCCACCATTAAAGGGCAATTTATTCCACAAACACATCCTGGCATAACACAGTAAGAAAGTTTTAAATTAGGAATAAGGCTATAAGGAGGGCACAGTGATCTACGCTGCATAAAGATGCAGGCAATGGGCTGGGACTTCGACTCACTGGTAGGGTGCATGCTTAGCCTGCACGAGGCCCTGGGTTCAACCCCTAGCTCATACACACAACAGGTGCAGAAAGAAGTGCCGCATTTTATTCAGGATGACCAGCTAGCGAGTCTTCTCATACATTATGGACACATTTTAGTGTTTCATGTGGGCAATACAGCTTACTTGGTGCCAACAGGGACAAGATGAGCAGTTTGCCTGACACTCCCGATTACAGGGTAAAGCCACCACTGTGAAGGGAAGGCTGTCTTTGCAGCAGTTCCACCCCTTCAGGTAGTCAATGCATTTCTTCTCATCCCTGGCTCATGAGGAGGAGATGCAAGATAAGAAACTGAAAGGACAATTTAAGTATGAAAATATGAAGGGCACTTATGGAGTTCAGTACCCAAAACACCTTTCCCATTGCTCATTTCTTGGGGTGAGTCCTTTCCATGGTCATGCAATTCAGTACAACTGATGGGCCATGTATCTGCAATGGGCAGGCAGAAGAGTGGACACTAATTGTGTGGATGGAAGGACAGGGGCTGCCTTCCAGGACTTGAGGAGATAACATGACAGTGTGAAGTGGGCAAGGAAGTTGGGGAGGCTGCCTTTGAATGCTACAGGCCACCCACAGAGAGCTTGCACTGAGGTACCACGAGCTCCTTGGTGGGGGCCATCACCTCTCATGACTGATGGAAGATGTGGTAAAGAGACTGTGGAGGGAAGGTACTGCCCAGGCTAAGGCAGAGTGGAGAATGGCTTCCACTGGTGAGTTAAAGAAACATACTAGGGTCACCCAGTGACTCTGACTCCCATGCCACCCCTAAGGAGGAAAGTCCTGCACATCGGTCACCAGTGACAAGAAAGAAGCTATACCCGAATGGGATGCTGCTGCCTCCCTTTCCTTCTTCCCTTGGCTCAATAAAGTCCAGTTTTGAATACTGCGAAGAAAGTGGGTATTTTCTCCCTAAATCTTTTTACCCAAAGAATACCAGCATGCACATTTGCAAAATGGTCACTTTATTCTTAGCCAAGACAAGCAATTATTTTCCATAATTGATGATTATTCATTTTCTGATGAGCTAATGGATGTTTCTTTAGAAAAGCATGAGTGGAGTAATATTTGTCCTTTTGTATTTAATTTAGAATAGCCAAAACTTCCAGCAATATATGGTTATAAGGTTAGAAAAGAAAAGAAAGACAGCAAGGGGAGGGAAGCTGGCAGTCTTGGCAGAGATGACACTCATCTATGTTCTGATGCAGAACAGACCCATAGGATCTTACAAGACGCATCTACTGTAGAAGAAAAGGCCAAGGTCGGAGCTCCGCATGATCTCTGTAATGCCCTTGACACTGAAGACCAAGAACAATGTCATCAATTATTCAACAAGTATGTTAACATTCTCAGTGTATTTGCAGCCTTTATAAAAAATCCTATCTTTCTAGTTTCCTTTTTTCCTCCTCTTCTCATAATTCCTGTTCCATTGTGTGCTTTAGCTGCTTACAAATAGTTTTCTGCTGGTGCCCATGTTTTCCAGGGTGTGCCCGGCCATTGTATGATTTCTTGATTGTTCCACTGTATAAGAATGGTACTCTGCGATCACCCTTGGCTACAGGATATTGATGCTGTTGAAGTGTGTGGCTGTGGACCATCTTTAGTTTTTGTTCTCTCTTGAAACCGACTCAAAACAGGTTGATACCTGTCATTCATAGGGTTCCAAATAACAATGCATTTCAGGAATACAGTTTTAAAATCTGACTAGAAAACCCTAAGTTGAGTAATGATCCCCTAAAATGTATGCTAATGCCTGTCCCTCCCACCAGAAAAACACCCTTAATTCCTTGAGGAACATTCTGGTATATATATATATATATATATATATATATATATATATATGTATGTGTATATATATTCCAGAATATCACATACTCATGATCCCCTCCTGGCCCCAAGCCCCACCTATGAGCACAAGGAGCTTTGGAGGACTGTCTAGATATAAGCCACTGCATAGGTACCAACTTTCCAATAGAAAGGATTTGCATGAAAGCAGAACTCAAAGCAGCCATTAGAAGAGTCCCTATCGCGTTGAATGTCTTTTCCATTTGGAAAACCATGAAATGGACTGTCAATAGTTGATGGCATTAACCGTCAGGTTTCCTTAATTTGTTTATAGCTCATAAATATCAAAGACATGATAACCAAGAAGTAGTATAGAAAAATGAGCAAGCTAACACTTAGTGTGTTTGAATAGTACATGTAATTACTTTTATTTTTCATCAGGCTTTTGATAAATATGTAGTTGGAGCCTCCACTGTCCGTTTGCTCACTCCCGAAGCACACATCCTACCTTCTTCCCTTGGCCTCCCTTGGCCTCCCTTGGCAGAGAACTAGGAGATGCGCATGAAGCTCTCAGTGGTTCCTGAGCCTAACCTGGTAGGCCTGAGTTCTCTGCAGGGACAAGAACATTCTCTGGCTGGAGCTGTGCTGCCAGCTCAGGAGTGGCCACCTCCATTAAGTGCAGGACTTCCTGCCAGTCCCATCCAGGAGCCAAGGTCTGCCCCTCGCTGCTCAGAGCCTACCTCAGTAGGAAATCGTAGACCTCAGCTACCCCTGGGGCCTATTAAAGCAGCACCTGCAGTTTCTCTTCCCTTACAATTTCTTGTTTTCAGTAAGAAGAAAGGGAAGGAACTCTGTGTGTGTGTGTGTGTGTGTGTGTGTGTGTGTGTGTGTGTGTGTGTGTGTGTACATAGGATACATATATACATAGAGAGACAGGGACTTATTTTAAGGAGTTAGCTGACATAACTGGGGGTTGGCAAGTCCAGAATTTGTCAGGTAAGCTGACAGGCTGGATTTCAGGTAAGAGGTGAAGCTGCAGCCTTGACTTCCATTGCCCAGAGCAGCAGGCTGGAAATCTGGGCAGAATTTCTGTGTGGCAGATTTGAAGAGAATTCCTTGTCTTGTGGGAAACCTCAGTTGTTGCTTTAAAAGATTTTTACTTGGGCCAATGAGATAGCTCAATGGTCTACAGCACCTGCTTAAACAAGCTTAGGCAACCACAGGGACCATTGTTCAATCCCCAGAACCACATGCTGCGCCAGCCCCACACTCAGGGCAGGCTGAGCTAGCCATAATATAAATAAATAAATAAACAAACAAATAAAGTTAAAAAAAGTTCTGACTTATTTGATGAGGCCAATCTACAATACAGAAGCCAAACAAACTACTTTTCCTTAAATCTATTGGCTTAAAAGTACTTTCATAGCAACATCTAGATTGTAGTTTGAATAAACAATGGGGCACTTTGGCCTGGACAAGTTGACACATAATATTAAGCATCACAAGCACTGGATAGCCTTGGGCGAGCTATGTAATCTTGCTGCCTTAGCTTCTCTTCAGGTGAGTTGAGATCAGGAATAGTCCCTGCCTCCTGAAGTTGTAATGAAGTTGAACATAAAAATATGCACAACAATGGTTTTCTCCATGCGTGACAAACCTGATGACTGAGCTCACTACTACCTCCACCTCCTCTGTTTTCTTGGGCCCACACTGCCCCAGGAGTATCTGAGACATAGGTGCCAAACTCACAGTTACAGTAGATCTGCCTAGAGTTTGGCTTTCTGCCTTGAATGGAAAGTCTTAGCTTGAATGTTATTCATTGATACATCCTACATATCCTTGCATCTTGGATTCTGATTCAGATTCAGATTCAGATTCATTCTGTCCCTCCCCTCCCTTCTGCTCCCTCCCCTTCCATCCCTCCCCTCCCATCCCCTTCCCGTCCCTTGCCCTTTCCTCTGTCTCTAGGCTTATGTCTAGGTATCTCCTCCAAGCCTCATGCAGTCAAGGGTGGTTTTTCAGAGGCGGCTGGATCTAGATTTGTGATGCGGGGATTGATTCATGGTGCAATGCTGGGAGTCAAGGGCGCTAGGATGAAGAATGTGGGTGCTATCTGCCCTAGGGGCAGGTAATCTGGTAAGGTATCAGGGACAGAAAGAGCTGTGGGCCTCCCTTGCTTGTTTTGCCACCTTCTACCTACCATGAGCAGTTCTCCTAAGTGATGCCTGCCATGTGCCACTTTGCCTTGGAGCCAGCTGATTATGGACTGAAACCTCTATGAACTGTGAGCTAAATAAAGCTTTGCTCCTCTAACTTGAGATATTGGGTATTTTGTCTTAGCAACAAAGTAAGTCTCTCTCTCTCTCTCTCTCATATATATATATATATATACATATATATATATATATATATATATATATACCATATATATGGTATAACTACCTCATTGATATTGTTTCAATGCAGATGGAAAAACTACTCAAATCATAGCTTTACTGAGTGGAAATAAAGGAGTGGAAATCTCAGCTCCAAAATAGCCCTTTGCTATGGACTTTCTTTCTTTATATTTGCAAAGCCTTTGTTCTTCTTATGGTAGCCATGGGGTTGGGTATATTCTGACATGCATAGGAGTAGGGACCCTTATGTCTCCTATCTCAGGTCCTAGCCTAAGTCCCAGGACTATTTCCCTTTATGAGTTTGGAACTATGCTAAGAATCTTCCTGCAATTCCATTTGTTGAGGAAGCCTTCTAGCCAATTGAGCACCCCAAAGTTGGTTCTTTCCGCCAGAGCTGCGACCTACGCTCTCATTAGCCTCCCTGATCTATTCTTCTCTTACTGCCCATGTGTATCTTTTATCTGACTTTACTGCCATGTTCTAGCCAACAACTTTAAGCAAAGGTTCTCTGAGCCTGCTGCAGGCCACAGGGAGAGCTTCCCCTCTTGGATCATCACTGGACTGTCTACCTGGACTGGTTTTACCTTTCTTTGTACTTCCTCTGAGTTTACTGTTTAAGTAAAAAATGACCTTCCGCTTTCCCACGTGCTTCCTACTGTGTCCTGCCAGGATTTATAACTCTTCTCACAAAGAGTGTTTCAGCTAGGCATGCTGGCACACCTCTGCAAGCCTAGCACTCCTGGAAACTGTGCTAGGAAAAAGGGTCACAAGTTTGAACTCAGCCTAGGAGATGTATTGGCTTAATGAGAGCCCATATGAAAACAAACAAACAAAAAAGAAAGGCTGAGAGATAGCTCAGTTTAAAGGCCTTGAGTTCAACTCTCAGTACTACACACACACACACACACACACACACACACACACACACACATAAGATAGATAGATAGATAGATAGATAGATAGACTATACTCTCATGAGGCTGAGGTTCAGAGTTTGTGGCTTCAGTTGTTCACAAATTTTCCCTTAAAACTAATGAATAATTATTGGAGGAAATCCCTGCAATTTCATGGAAATGACAAATTTCTGTTGCAATTATTATTATTATTATTTTTTTGTAGGGGGATGTGGCTTGCAAGCAGTCTGCTGACCTGTAAACCATCCCCAGCAGATGTGTGTAACCATCTCAAGTGATCTCAGTTTTGTTCTTAAAGCCCTGAGATGTTGCCAAACACCTCGCACCTTCTAAGGCTTTATTAATATATTTATTTAATTTACATAGCTGTGAAAGACATAACATATGTAGAGTTTAAACTTTAAAAAGAGCCGTTTTGGGTTGACCAGATAGCTCAGTGGACTAAAGCACCTGCTTAAGCAGGCTCAGTGATCAGAGTTTGATCCCTGACATGCAATGCTGGCCCCACCCCTGGGGCTAACTGAAATGGCAACTGAAACCATGCATGGTGGTATGCGCCTATAATCCCAGCACTTGGGAGGCTGCAAACAGGAGGATTGCTATGAGTCCAATCTGTGTAGTGAGACTCTGTAGATCCTATACTGTATACATTAAAAAAAGGCGTTTTTCTGAAAATATCTGAAATTTATAGTTTTTAAATTCTCAGGTGCTCTATGAATATAAGCAATGAAAATTTCAGGTGTACACAGTAGTTAAAATGACCCTACTTATTCCTCCAGAACTTTAGTCTATGAGGTTAACCTCTAATATGTATGATATGCAAGTATATTGCACCTTTGTTTTGCTTATAAAAACAACCTACAGCACATTCATTTTCTGCATCAGTAAAACTTTAATCTAAAATTATAATTGACATAATCATACCCATGTTGAAATGAAGTCCTCTGAAAAGTGTGCCTCATTAAGTTAATCACGCTAATGACAGTACAGCATGATTAAGTGCTAGGTGGCCAGCCCTTTAAATATGTTTCAAGAGAGGAGACATAATATAGATAAGGCCAAAGAAAAAATGTTCTATCAGGGTGGTGCACTAAGAAACACGTCAAGAATGCTTCGTGGGATTTTATGGGCTTCCTTTGCTCTAACCTCAACATCATCTGATTTCTCCGGCTGAGAACATTCCAGCTGTACACATTTCGCTGCCTGTCATAGTGAAAGTCCCACTCCATGCCTTCTCTGTGAGACCATGGGCTCCCATCATGCCCAGCTCAGAGACATGGAATATGGCCTCTACTGTGTGACATGTCCCACAAGTCAGGCCAAGGGAAGTCATTCAGCATGGATCTCTGCCCCACAGCACCTAGATTTCAGAGAAGTGACAGTGGCTGTTTTGTGATTCTTTTGCTATCCTTCTCCTTAAGGACTGGAAAGAATAGAGCTGAATGCAATGTAGAAGCTGGTTGCTTTTCCTCCTTGTTCTGCTAGTTCAGTGGCCAAAGCTAAGACAACTTCAGTGGCCTGCCATGACATACAAGGAAGAGATAAAACAACAGAGAAGAGGGAAAGCCAAAGCCATGACTGATTTTAAGATACACCAGAGGATGACTTCAATTTTTAAGAACAGAGAATAATTGGAAAAGGCTTCTGTCCCTACCCACACACCAAGAAATTTACCAAGACAACAGTATCCAGGAGGTAAGACCCACCAATGAGGAGCTAGCAATAGCAGTCCTGCAGACAATCAGGCGGCAGCTGGTGACACAGGGAAAGGCCACATCTAGACAAGACTATAGCGCTCAGGGAGACGCCAAGCCTACACTGTGTCTCAGCTTACAAACATCTGATGCATTAAAAGAGAATCATCTAGAATAAGTGAAAATAATTGCTAGTCTTCCTTTATGCCTAGAACTTTCTGGCTCCCTAGTGTCTACTTATGACCAAAGGACAGTCCAAATAATTCCTGGAGTACTGAGGCTTTCTCACCACCCTGACAGCTCCACCTAGTTCACAGGGTTCTCCAGGCACATCCTTATCTCCCAGCATTGCAGTGTAAAATTATCCTGAAGTTGCTTGCTTGGAAACAGGCTCAGAGATGAAGGGGCCAGCTCTAGGTTCTGTGGCCCCCAGCCACCTGTCAGCAGTTATAGAGCAAACGCTGTAATGGCAAGCAGAAACACCAAAAGGACATCCAGGATTTGGAGACAGATTTATTTATGTTGATGGGCACTGATGTGGATCATACGCAGGATATCAGGTCCCAATCTCTGGTGCTTTCGGGCTTATGTGGGATATGCAAGCGGGAAGTACAGAGGCAGAATAGCCTGTCAGTTGGGATTGGTTTATATAGTGTATAACATAGTGACTAGCTATGCATCACAGTGACTATTTCTAAGAAAGAACAATAAGGGGAATTGTAACCAGAACTACTGCCTGGGCAGCTAACAAACTGAACGATACTGACTGTGGGAGCATCTTTTGCTACAAAGCCATTGCTCAGGATCTGATCTTATTTATTTGGTACAGGGTCTCACTATGCAGCTCAGACTCATAGTGATCTTCCTGTCTCAGTCTCCCCATGGCTGGGATTACAGGTGTGTGTCACCACACCTGGTTTTGAGGTCAGCATGGCATATGGTAACAGGGACTGAACCTGGGTTCTTGCACATGCCAGACAGGCACTTAGACTACTGAGGTATTCCCACAACCCCCGCCCAGGGGTACTAATAGAGCAGGCCTAGCCATCTGTCCCAAAACATCAAACAGGAAAGAAAAAGGCCGAAAGGAAAGTCTAACCAGCATGGCTATGCTAGGATGGCCGATAGAGAACTTTAAGATCCATGTGCAGAGGCCAACAGATATCTTGGGGTTTTATAGAAAATGGAAACAATGACAAGGTTTGGAACTTACATAGATGGTCCCATAGGTAATCGTGGTCAAGCTGTGGTCTCCCCAGACTGGTTCTGAGAGATTCTAGAAGAGCTGACATTGCTTCAGGGGCAGATCTCGTCATGAGATGATGGCCTCGTTTAGGGGAACCTGGGTTCCCACCATCAGGTACTTGCTCCTCCTTGGTAGGGGTGGGAGTGACCTGATCATGAGGTGGACTGTGAGGCTCTACTTTCCCTGGGATCAGACGTGACTGTAGCTTTAGGACAATGACCAGAAACTTCTAGGCACAGCTCCAGCAATTCTAGACCTGGATGTTGTAAAACCAGGCAACACAATGTCTCTGAAAATTTAGTTATTCTTGGTGTCCTCCAGGGCTCAGCCCAGCCTAAGATGGTGTTTCCTGGCAACCCCGCAGGGAGGAGAGAAGAAGGCACACAGCAGACCACACCTGTGGTCACCCTGCAGAGGTAGATGGGGGCAGGGGTGCTCTGAACATCGGAGTTGGCGTTCTTACCTCTCATTTCTCCTGCACCTACTCAGTACCTTCCTCATCCTTTGTTAAGGTTGCCAGTAAGAACCTTCTTGATTCTTGTCTTTTGGCTTCATTAGAATTTCCCTTGGGCAAAACTCTACCAGTGTGCAGCCTCGCTCACCCATGTCTTGTCTGCTTCCCTAGATCCTTGGTCTTGGATCCCTATGCTCTGCTAGCATGCTCTAAGGTATCAAAAAGGAGCTGCTTTGTTTCCCTGCCTTTCCTCTGGATTATATCAGCCAAATGCAACTTGAGCAAAAGGCAAGCAAAACCCACATTTTCATCCTATGGTTGGCACTGGCAATGCCACTACCCAGGTGGAGGTAATGTATAAAACGGCTAGAGAAGATGAGACCCAAAGTGGCACCCTTCTCACCTGTGGGACCTGCAGGCTGACTCAGCCCCAGTGATTACATAGCCAGGGTACTAAGTGCCCTGATTGTTCTCCTATTTTCTTAGTAGATTCACCTTTTTCCTAGTACTGGCAATTGTACACAGGCCTTGCATATGCTAGACAAGCACTCTATCTGACACTGGGCTACATCCCCAGCCAGTGTGTCTCACTAAGTTGCCCAGGTTGGCCTTGTACTTGTGATCCTTCTGGCACAGCCTACTACATAGCCAGAATTATAGGCATTGTTAGAATTTGTGCCTACAGGTCTTCTCAAAGCCTCATGAGGCCATGCAGTGAACTTCTAGAGTTTGTGATTAATTCATGATCCAGTGGGATTATAGGTGCGAGTGCTCCATCCAGCCTAGGTGGATAGCCTGAATGCCAACATAAGGGAGACAGACTGTCTTAGCCACTTTATACTCATTGGTGGGACAAATACCTGACACTCAAAATGAAGGAAGGAAAGGTCTATTTAGCTCACAGTTTGTGGAGGTTTCGGTTCATACCCTGCTGGCTGAAAGACAGAAGAAAACAGTGAAGAGCAGAGGAGGAGCAACAGCTGTGGCATCCATCAAGCCTCTTTCTTCCAAATTCTGTGCTGGGGCAAAGCTTTTCCAAAGTGGCATGGCTGTGAAGATCAAACTCCTCCAAAAGACAAGGACTTCTCCAAGAAAGCGGGACAGGGCTGGGTCAGGCTGGGCTGCTCGCACTAAGTCTTCCTCAACTCTTTTAATACACTTTTTGTGCTGAGTCGCTCTGGGGTGGCCAGTCTGGCCCTAGAGTGGAAATAGTCACATCCCAGGGCAGGCCCTCCACCTTCTGCAGGATGGGGCTCCCAGAGCCCAGAAGCAGCCGAGTCCATCCAGCCAAGTTTCCTCAAGTTGACACAATGTATCAACTGCAGCACAGATGTGCTCTCTGCAGCCATTTCTTCCTGCTACTTCTCCATTTTGCTTTTACTCTTTGCTGCCACCATGATCTGCAGCTCTCTGACACGTGCTGCTCTGCCTTGGAGCCAGCTGAGTGTGGACTGAAACCTCCAGCAACTATGAGGTACATAAACCTTTCCTTCATTCATTTTGGGTGTCAGGTATTTGTCCCAGCAATGAGAGAAGAGAAAGAGAGATAGGCATACATCACCATGTCTGGATAGTTTTTATTTTTAAAAATAGGCAAAATATTCATTTGGTTTAGAAGTTAAGGAATTGAAAATATTAATGGTAGAAAGTCTTCCTTCTACCCGTTACCCATCTAATTCCCTTCCCATGGATAGCCACAACTCCCAGATTTTTGAACTTCATTCCAGAGATATTTTCTGCATGCAAAAGCTATATAAAATTTCCTCTCAAAATCCCATAAAAAGTAACATTGTGCTGTATACATGTTCCGCAACTTGCTTTTTGTCATTCAATAATATACATAAAAAATGAATCCACGTCTGTTCATGAAGTGCTTCTGCATTTTTTCTGCACAGCTACAAAATATTTTACTGTCACTATACTGTTACTGATGTAAGCTAAGTCCTAGAACTTAGCTTACCTCTAGTTTGCTGTCACAACTATTGTCACCACAAAGCTCCTTATGCACATGCCTTTCACATGTCTATAAATATGGATAAGTATTTGCAAAAGGGAAAATGCTGGTTCAGAAGATATTTGCATGCAAAATTTTTGTAGATATCATCAGATTTCACTTTCTAAAGATTACACCAATTTACACTCCCACAAGTAATTTATGATTGTACTTACTTCTCTGCATCCTCAAATCTTTGAGTGTGATCACAGTTTGGAATGTTTGCCAGTTTGATGGGTGAAAATGATGTGTGTTGTAGTTTCAGTGTGGCAATACTTATTATGAGTGGGCTTGAACAACATTTCATCTTTGAAGAGCCACATTTCCTTTCCTCTCTGTTCAGATTCTTTGCGCATTTTCTGTTAGGTTAGTGGTCTTTTTCGTACACATTTTAGGAACACCATATAGCATTATGGGTTGAATATTTGTCTCCATCAAAATTCACATTGAAAGTTAATTGTTATTTTCAAAAATGAGTTCTTTAATTAGACCATCTTCCTGAATCAGAGTGATGCCACTGTAAAAGGGCAATGTCAGCTCCCTTTCATTCTCTCTTGCCCTTTTGCCTTCTACTGTGCGAAAATGCAACTTTCCCAGCCAGGTGACGTCCCTTCAATCTTGGACCTTCTCAGCCTCTGTACAATCAGCTAATACATTTCTATTCATTATTAGTTATCCACTGTTAAGGGGCTGTTATAATAGCACAAATGCACAAAACCATACAGTAATGAGGTTATTCTTTAGATATGATCTAAGCTGCAAATACTTTCCCAGTTTACTGTCTTCTGACTTTGTTTATGGAGGGCTGTTACATGTAACTTTCCCTTTATCTTTAGACATTTGAACTTATCAGTCTCTGTTTCTTTTTTTTCTTTTCTTTTTTTTTTTTTTTTTTTTTTTTTTTTTTTTTTTTTTTTTTTTTTTTT